>JAEIIL010006286.1:0-12492 GCA_018905715.1 Drosophila lini | reverse complement strand
TCTATTTTTAGATTGTGGTTTCCCTCACTCCCACAGATTACCATCGATATTGCTTATTTAATGGCGGACAGATCAATCGATATCTGCCTTATCCACGCCGACTTGTTCCCCGTCAGTTGTCATCAATTTTCGGGGTTTTTGGCTTTGATTTCCATTTGCCCGTCTCCCCCCGGCTATGGATGAAGGATGTCACTAAACCATAACAAAAACAGAAATTATGTCCTTACACACAGGTCACCGGCACGACGAGTGGCTGGCCGTGCACAACCTTCAATCAATCGAGAGTCTGTCAAGTGGATTGGAGGTGGTGTTTTAGGAGCCGGGACTCGGAATCGGACTCGGCCCCATCCTTTGGAGAGTGGTGGTCGTTCCAGCGCTTTTGACACGTTTGGCAAATATTTGAGCACGTCTAAAAGCGCGTTACGGTCTCCGGCAGGCGTTCAATATTTCCCGAGCGAGCGCAGCCTCAGATGACCGCTTTTCCTCTTGGCTTTCCCCCTACCAAATTTTGTACCCGATTTTCGCTCCCGATCTCCCCACCATCGGCATCGCGTGGCAGTGCGTGCTTTGCCCTTGGCCAGTGGCTTAATTAATTTTCGCTTCCGTTAACAATTTTTATGCGGACTTGGCTCCTTGGAAGCGTTTCGCATGCGCTGATTTCGTGTTTATGGCTCCTTTAATTCGCCACTAATGCGGGTCCGTTTGCGGCGGAATTATTTGCCGGATACATGCGATTAGTTTTGGCCAGATTGCGAATAGTTTTTGCCCTCATTGGTCTAGTTTTTTTCCTCTACAGGCATGCAACAAGTTAATTACATAATTCAGCCTGCCCACGCCTGCACTCGCTCTTGATATTTATGTCAGATTTTCCCAATAAACACCACATGCTGCCAATGTTAAATTCCGGTTAAACACCGCCAGCAGTAGGGCTAGGAACTTGGCCAAAAGAAAAATAACACAAAATAAAATTAAATAAAATAAAATAGGAAAAGCCATACAGCAGGGGGAAAAAAATAAAATAAAACGAAAGAAGCGACTTAAAAAATAAGCTAAAAGTCTTTTGAAGTTGCCAAAGTAAAAGAGCAGGGGGGAGCAAATGGAATCGGGGATGGGAAATGGAGGCAAACAGCGCGATATAAAGTTGGGGCTTTTTGGCTTTGACGCACGTAGCTCCCGATTTGAAAGTTTGTCGTGTGTGCCCCGTATATATACTCGCTTTTTTTTCTCCGCGCGTATATCAGAGAGTGTATAGGAACAACAAGGAATCGACAGTGTAGCCACTTCTCCCTCGCTCCCTCCGTGCCCTGCTGCTGCTGTTGATGCTGCCGTTTGCTGCAACGCTTTTATTAAGCTTATAAATTTTTTATTTAAGACTTTTCACTTTGAGCCGTTTGCTGCAGGCCTCGGGGCCAATGGCAAACAGACGACATGAATGTGACATTTATTTGAGTTGTGCCAGGAGCATTTCAATTTCACATTATATCCGCACAGCCCGCCAACCCGTTGAGGCCATAAATTATCGAAATCGTTAATGCCAGAATTGTGAAATAGTGTGACAATTTCATTAAATGCCCAGAGCGTCGAGTGTGCTGCACAAAAATAAAATGCAAAATTTCAATAAAATGGCCACGGACATGCGAGCCGAAAACATTTGATAAACTGCAACAATTTCCCCCAGGGCTGACCGCCTTTTTTATGGCAGATGCCCGGCCGTATTAGGTTAGCGAATATTTTAGCCGAAAATGCGACTAAATCCATACGGAGTTTATTCGATTTGATTTGTGGCCAAACTGGAGTTTTCAAACTAACAATTTCACGAATTTTCTGCATTTCAGTTAGAGATGACAGGGCATTGATAATAGCGGAAGCCATAAAAAGTTATAATTACATTATAGGTTTATAGTTTATCTGACTAAAGAGAAAATATATTGACTTTACTTTACCAAATATATATTGTGAATTATTTAAAAGACTTATTATTTGGTTTTAAGCTGATTTTTCCAGGCAGAAAGCAGATAGGTTTGAAAGCTTACAATCGATATAATCCTTAGTAATATCGATCTTTAGCCAGCTCTAAGATTACCGGCACCACGTTGCGTATGCGTAATATGTCTGGCTGTAAGACACTCTTAAAAAAACGTCACGTGGTGCATATAAATTGCCCAGTTTTGGACATTTTTTCTATGAAACTTTTACGCCGAGGTGCAAATTACTTTTGTTCCATTTCCCTTTTGTTTGCCCACGGCGTATTTTTTGCTCTCCGTTTTCCGAATTTTCTTTTTTATATATTTTTCACCCCCACCCGAAACTTGACAACTGTCAAGCATCGGAATGACCAGAGTTTTTGGCATTGCCTAAGCGTGCGTGTGAATGACCAAAAACTGGACACGGACGCACAAGTATTTATAGCAAACTCACACATGTATGCATGGTCAAAGGAAATCAATTTCCATATGCAAAACTTTTTTAGTGCACGTAGGACTGGGACTGGGACTGGGACTGGACGACGGGAGGGAGCCGAAATCGAATTTTGTCCATAAAATATTCAAATTGTTCTGTATAAACGACGCATAAACATTCTTTGTGCAGGGGAAAAACACACCTGCAGCAGTGTGCCATTTCGATCCAGCTCTCGAATCGCATAAATTTTTATGTTCAAATGCCAAAGGCCGTAGGCAGAGGCGATCGCTTAATGTGTCCCGCGGCTGAAATTCAATTTGTAGCACATCCGTGGCCGAGAGGAAAAGGTACGACCAGGACCAGCTGGAAAAAAAACGAAGAAAACATCGACCCGAGAAAACTGCAAATGGGGAAAAAGTGCAAATGTCCAACTGGCCACGGACCAAGGAGCAAAAGAGCAAAGGAGCCAAGGACCAAAAGGAGCAAGCAGCCAAAACGAATCGATGTGAAACAAAACAGGAGGAAAAGTCTCCCCAGGAGAGAGAGAGCCCAACTGCTCCTGCTGCTACTACTTTGCTATGCGAACGATTGATTGAAAATTGATTTCATTATGAACTTGTGATGCATATTCGCCCTACCAACAAGCCACCGCCCAGCCACATATCCTCCAACACCGCCCAGCATTCCCATGCAGAGTCCTGTGCATCTCGGTAGATAATTGGATTTCGGAAGGTTGTACCAGGATCCTAGTTCGTACACCCAGAGAAACTCGGTCCAGGAAAGCGAAACTACACTGGCCTTTTGGCCAAGTCCTTAATTTTATGTACAACTTAATAGAGAATGTCTAATAAAGTCCTAAAGCTCTCCATTGGCTTTCTATGTTCCTTTTTTTTGAGTGCCTTGTATTGTGCACTTCCACTCTTCCAATTAGTTATGGAATTTTTGCTGTATTTAAATTTTCGTATCCCCCAGTTAGTCTTATCGGAATGTGTAAGTTGAGAGGGGCAACCGGACCGGGTGGTCTCTTCGGGACGAATCCCACCCAGACACAGACCCAGGAAATTAAGCCGCTTATGGCCGGGCCATTCGTTCCCTTTTGTTTTTTAATGCTCAGCCATGCTCTCTCCTCCTCCTGTTTCTTACCGAAAATATTACTCAGTTGCCATTCCACTTAAGATTCCGCTGGCCAAGTGCACTTGTCCTGGCCACAAATGGCTGTGTTGTCTGTCGCGCGTATTTAGCATAAAAGGTGCGGCGGCGGCCAAGACTTCGGCGGGGTCTTGGGCTTTTGATGTTCACTCAACACTCGCTCTTGCCCCTTCTCCCCCGCCATCATTGTTGATATTTTGCATCAAAATTCTGACAAACTTGTTCACCAAACTGGGGGTGGGAGGGTAACATCAGGGGAGGGACTAGATCCAAAGCGGAAGTGGCGACATTTTAGGATGTCACTACGAGTTTGAGGTCGCCGCAAAGTGCGCAACACAATTTGCATAATACCCGGTGGGACGGATGGATGTGGATGTGGATGTGGATGCGGTTGTGGATGAAGGGCAGTCGTGGATGGAGATATGCCGAATGCGGTCTCGAATTTGGTCCAGGTTTTGGGTTACCACACTGAGGGAAAATTTGAAGCCTACAGATTGTATTTCAGTTTAATGTAAAGCCATAGGAAACAGGTATTTATTTAATTTTAAATCTAAAAGGCATTATACTAGTCTTATAGTTATAGTATCTAAATAGTTCTTATATCATCATCAGAATCTCCAAATTATTTACAAATTATTTTGATATTTAAACTTTAATTAATTATCCTCACAGTGCATGCAAATGAGCTCGAGACGAACAAGCAGGCGTTGTAATCTTCGTCACTATATAGGTTCAGGCCTGGTTGGGTCTGTAATAACACACAAGGACAAAGTCACCTACCCGGCTATTGTTAAGCAAGACACACACACACTTATTGTCCCCCGAAAAAGGACAAGGACATCATAATGCCCCGGTCACCCAGGACGAGCCGTGAGAAGGCTGAGCAGAAGCAGAAGGCGGAGAACGCGTTGAAGTGCAGTACCGATTTTGAAAGGACCAACAGGCTGGAGAACATGCCGCGCGAAATGGACTCCTTCTGGGTCACCGATACCGCCACATCCAAGTGCAAGCTCAAAGGTCAGGCGATGATGCGCACCAACAAGGCCAATAAGGGACTCGGCTTTACGTTCGATGAGAGGCGGGTGCTCTCCATCCACGGATTGCTACCGGCGTCAGTTAGAACCATTGACACGCAGGTGACCTGCTGCCAGTTAGTCGTGGCCGCTATGTCCAGCCCCTTGCAGAGATATATATACCTGATAACCTTGTCGCAAACGAACAGCAGGCTCTTCTACCGTCTTCTGCTGAGCAATATCGAACTCTACATGCCCATGATAGATGCCTCCAGCTATTCGCATTTGCTCGAGTATCACAAGATGCTGGTCTCGTTTGGCAAGGTTTTGTATATCACCATTAAGGACCTGGGACATGTGCACCAGGTGCTGAGCAACTGGCCAGTAAAGTACGTCCGCTACCTGGTGGTGAGCAATGGAGCTTCTGTCCAGAGTCTCGGTGACTTGGGTGTCAATCAGATGCCCGCCCTGACCTCCGTAATGCATCAGAATGTTGTCTACAGCGGTATTCATCCGAAATTCTGCCTCTGCGTGGTGCTGGATGTGGGCACAAACAACGAGGAGCTCCTAAACGATAGGTTCTATACGGGCCTTAAGGAGCGCCGGCCGTCGAATGAACTGTACGATAAGTTATTTGAGGAGTTCACCCTGGCGGTTATCCGGAAGTACGGCACACATGCCCTAATCCTTTGCAAGGACTTCGAGGCCCAGAAAGCCAAGAGGCAGCTGGAGATGTATAGGGAGCGCCAGTGCATCGTGGATGTGGACTTCCAGTGTATAGCCGCCTGCGCTCTCTCCGGGGTAATTGTGTGCAATAATGCCGTGAAGAGGGTGCTCTTCTCGACGAATATGATTCTGTTTTACGGGGCTGATCCCACGAATGTGGGCATGGCTCGATTGTGCATTGCCTACCTGAAGAGGGAGGGCCTCAACGAGGTCAGCGCCAGGCAGAGGATATGGTTCTGCGATGCCCAAGGACTGATTGTGATCGGCAGAGAAGGCATACCCGAGGAGCTGCTTGAATTCGCCAATCCCCACGAGCCCATATCAACGTTGGTGGAGGCCATTCAGCAGTTGAAACCGAATGTCCTGGTCGGTGGATGCTCCCAGGCAAATGTCTTTACACCCGACGTCCTACGGGCCATGGAGCAGAGTGCCGAGCAGCCCATAATCTTCGCCCTGTCGAGACCCGCGAGCCTGGCTGAATGCACCGCCGATGCAGCCTTCGCGTACACGAAGGGCCGCTGTGTCTTCATCTCCGGATCGCAGCTGCCGCCCATCAAGTACGCCAACAAGATGTATCAACCGGGATACTGCAGCAGCCACATCCTACTGCCTGGCCTAACTATGGGCGTGATGCTGGCCGGCTTCACCACCGTTCCGGACGAGACCTTCTGCGTGGCCGCGGAGCGATTGGCCCATATGGTTTGGCCAAAAGACTTGGCCATGCGCAACGTCTTCCCACCGATGAGAAAGATTCAGTGCATCAGCCTGCAAATGGCGGAGGCTGTCTTCACCTACGCCTTCCGCCGCGGCCTGGCAACGCTGTGGCCACGACCAGAGAATCCCTTGGAGTACATCAAGTCGAAGATGTACGAATCCAACTATAATCTGTACACCAAGGAAATCTACTGCATGCAGGACCGGAAGATTGCTACCAAGGAGTCCCAAAATTTCTACCAGCTTAACATATAGAACCTGTAATTGCCTCTAGACCATTATTAAAGGCAGTGAAGGACATTGAAAGGGGTTCTAACTGGGGGAGGTTGGGCGCAAATTGCATGGCATATCATGTCTAATAACAGTTGTTGGCCCAGTCCGTGGCATATTGATTTCGATTCGAACCCAAGTCGGAGTGCAAGTACGCCAGCGGGCAATTAATTGCATGCAATTTTCATGTGTCAACTCATGCTGTGTGGCCGTACGTATATATGTACGGAAAGCACTGAGAGAAAAGGTTTGACTTAAGGAAATTTTAAGAAGTATTTTGAAATATTTATAATATATTCTGTTTTTTTACAAAGTATATCTTTTAGTAATATAATTTGTAATTAAGAAGTTATTTTGGCAAATATTTTCATTAGTAATGCTTCTGTTACATAGCTTTCTGTTAATTAACCCAGAGCTGGTTATCCTTCTGTTAGTTAACCTCGTTCTTGTTAACCTCCTGCTGGTTAACTTCCTGTTAGTTACTCTCCTACTAGTTAGCTTCTGTTACGTAACATCCTGATAGTTAATGTCCTGCTAGTTAACCTCCTATTAACTAATACCTCTTGTTAGTTAAGGTCTTGTTAATTTGTTTTTTCTTCCAAAAAATGTTAAATTCTCATTTAAATTTCTTAACATTAACTAACCCATTTTTCTGAGTGTGCAACGCGTGTGTGAGCGGGTGTTTTCAGTTGCCTCGAAACTCTCCTGTGACTGCAGTCCAAACTATCGCCGTACAACAATAAAATAATTGAAACAACCACCATAAAATGGTAGAAAACACAGCCACAACAAAAATGCAGACAAATTAAATTGCCCGAACGAGTGTGTGTGTGTGTATGTGTGACGTCTGGCTTTGACAGGTGTGCGTCTGAGCGAAAGCATGATATTCCATTCCATTTATCAATACGGCAAATGAAATGCAACCCGGCCCCGTGTGTGTGTCGGTTTCCCCTTTGTCACATTGAATTATTTGCTTAGGTTTTTTACTGCATTTCCCGGGGATCGTTTATCGGCTAGCTTTTTGGCATTGAACAGAGCGTGGCTGGAATTTTCATTAGCCACATATTTTGATAGCGCATCAGGTGCATTTGACTCTGTCTGTCCTTCCGACACTCAATCACTGGAAACATTGTCCGAGACCCTTGTCAGATTTTATTTGAGATTCAATTACAAAGGAATTTTCAGGCTAAGCAGGACCCCAGGAGATGACATCGAAGCCAATTGTTTTCAGATCCTGTGCATTGATTTGATGTCCTGAGAGTTCACGAATCACGCCCTGTACGTTTGCTGTGGTCTGAAATCAAAAAGGGTTTGGGGGTTAATAATTAAGAAAATAAAATAAATATTTAAAATTAAAATTTAAAAGGATAATTGTCTAAAGAAACCTATAAAAATATAAATCAAATTAGCATTGTATTACACCAAGTCCAATGACTTCTCATATAATTATCGCTATGACTTGAACGATTTATTGTTGAATAATTAAAACGACGAGATAGAAATTGAAAATCTAAACCAGTGATTCAGTGTCTATAAAGATTAGAAACCTTACCCAAGCTGCTTCGCATTTTGCTTTGAATTCTGGGCTCTTTAGGGCCTCATAGAACTTGGCAAATATGGCACTTTTCTGGCGTTTCTCATTAATTAAAGCCACGAATCGATCTCGGGGCAAATGAGTGAGTAGTTCCTGGACGAAGCTAGTGAAGGATCTCAATTTCCTTGAGTCTGAGGCTGGCTGAAGTAGAACAAAGACAAGTTCCTCGCTGATCGAATTACCAACCGATCGGCGATGTCGGTTGCTGTAGTCATGACTTTTATAATAATGATGATGCTTGTGGTGATACCAATGACTTCGCCTCTTTCCCAAAGTCGTGTCATTGAGGTGCACAAAATTAATCAGATCCACAACTTCGGGCAGAGACTCTGTGCGTTGTTGAAACCTCTTGAAATCGGAGCTGCGCAAAAATTTTACGGCTTTGCGAAAGCCGGAATCCGTAATCATGTGCTCGGCGACGATTTCATCGATGGTGACACTTGGTATCAGTTTCTCAAAGTCTCGTAGCTCGCTTATCAGTTCCGGGGAATACTTCACTGCCCTGTGATAGCGAAAATGTCCAGAAACTAGCACAACGCCCAGAAGGAGAATTTGTAAGACAAGCTCTAAGGTAGACATTATTTGTGATTTTCGGTTTATAACATTTTTTATTAATTCGGTTTTGCAAGCTCTTCTTCGCTCAGCGGTTTGTTTATTACTGCCTACTTGATTTTTTCTGGGTTGAGATTAAATTATGTATGTTTACTGCTACAAGTATGTATTGCTTGAATACCCTTAAATAAATAGTGGGTATACAACGTTTTAAATAAGATTTGTTGGGAGAGTTACAATAATATCTCATGATACAAAATAATATATTAGGTAAGGTCACTCTTATTTACTCTTAAATAATAATATTGAGAAATACTCACTATACTATTATTTTACTTTTAACCAAAAATATTACTTACCGTTTCATAAATTATTTCTAGTTCAAAGAGTACTCCTAAGTCGACTCGTATAAATAAATTTTCAGAATTTCTGATTATCGCTCTCTTCCCGCTCTCCTTCTTGATTCAAGCTCAATGAATTCGAACTCGAATTCGACTCTGAGCCAGTACAGTTGGACTTGAAATCGGTTCCTTGGCTCCCCCGTTCTACAGTCGCCTCCCCAAATAAAAGACCACACTTTAATTGTTTGCTTATTAAAGAATCTTATCACATTTATTTACTGCATTTTACTTTAATGTGTTTACACCTAATTTGTTTTCTTAATTTGTTTCTGTTTTTTGTTTTTTCTGATTTTGTTGTTTTCCGGAAATATTTCGATAGCTCGTAGACCAATCTGCGTTTTAAATTGTTCGAATGGAACCTTTAATTGGGCGTATTCGAATTATTTGTAAGCGCAAATTTTCTTTTATTGTATGAATACTTTGTAAAAGTCGTTTATCTATTTATGTATATATATATTTATATTTACCGCGAATATTTATTTACCTTGTATTAATATTTTTACAATGAATTGTTCGTTAAGTACTCAATTAATATTAATTTTCATCTCTAATTGCCGCAATGGCAATTCGATTCATTTTTTCTGCGTGTTTTTTCCGAGTTTTCATTTGTTTTTCCTCTCTGGTTTTGCGTCTATTTGTTTTTTCTTTTACTCAACATCATGTGATTGTCATACAAAACATTTCACATAATCTTTAAATTATTTACAATAAAAGTTCGAACGGAAAAACTCTACTGAAGGCAACGCAAAAACATTTCATCCATTAAAGTTAGAAGCTCAGAGCATTAGTAGCTTTTAAATATACTTTCGAATAGTTTTTCTCCTGTGGTTTTGGTTTAGTTCATGTACAATGGCAATGCCCGTATGCAATGCTAAAATGTTTGCTATCTTTTTTTTTTTTCGTTTTGTTGGGTAAATCCTAAGATGAAAACATTAAAAATTTCGCCGAGAAAATCTTTAGAAAAATATTTCGAGTGTGTGTGTGTGCGTGAGGTGAGAGAGTAATGCTTACGATTGGGATTTTTCTTTTATTTAAACATTTCTGCTGCAAAATACCTATTTTGGTTTCGTGTTCGGTGAAGCGCTTAGTTTTTCCAAGATTTATTTGTTCTATATATTACGGCAGTTTCAATGGATTTTCCGGGTATGTGCGTGAATGGGGAGTTTTGCCAGTATTTAATAAAAACGTATCTATTTGCCACACCAACTTACCTAGGCTACGTTCGGGTAAGTAATCATGAGCATGTTGGTCTCAATGCAGTAACTTCATGTATCTATATCTATATGTCTTTATATTACGCATACGCATATCATATATATATATGTAACTATGTATTGCTTATCGTAAACATTAGGCCAACGCACCATCTATACAAGAGCGAGTTAATGCCGAATCGAGAATTCCAAATCAAAATCGGAGCCGAGTAAAAAACTAAATGAATGCTGATTCACTTATCGACTAAAGCCCTCCTATTTACAAATCGTCTTAAGCTATGGTTCATAGCGGTCGATTATACATACATACATATGTATATGTATGTGTACTGTGCGTCCAATGTTCCTTCCTATTTCCGGTTTGTTTTGGCTATCATTATAAGTTGGTTCCGTATCCGTACTTGTCTATGACCTAAACAGGGGCAGCTAGTTGTGTGTGTGTTTGGGTGTGTCTTATGCTAGTTTAGTCGAACAAATATTGCTAAGTAATATACAAATTCGTTTAAGATCTTCCCAACCCCAAGAGCCCGAACGAACGAGTTCTCGGAAACAGAACTAAATCGAAATCAAAATCAAATCGTTGCGCCTCATCAGCTGTGAGCTACTCTCGTTAATACTTTTTGCCTCGGGTCAGATTCTCGCTTAGGTGGTTGCAGTTCCATCTGTGTCTGTATCTGTATCTGTTTCTGTTTCTGTATCTGTAGCTGTATCTGTTAGATTAGATTATCCTTAACCTTAGCTCGAAGTAGAAATAGTGTCGTGAGTGTTTTCCGTGTGAGTGTAAAACCGTAATTTCCATTTGACTTATGGCAGGATCCTTTTGCTAGTAACTTTTCTCGTTTACTCCATCTTTGTATATCAGTTTAGTTAATATATCGAAAATCATTCAGTTAGACGCTGACAACATCTCAAAAACGAAACGAAACAATGACAAAAAAAACGCATCGAAATTATTGGAAATATTGTCGATTTTAAAAGCTTAAAAATTTCAGTCTTTGTAGTGGTTTTTCCTTCTTTTTTTTTTTTTTGTTTTGTTTTGTTGTTTTCTTTTCCTTTAAGTTTTCTTCGTCGGTACTTGTCACATTTTCCACACAGTTTTCTTGGGTGCTCACTCTGTTTGGTTTTGCTCCTCTGCGCCTGCAAACAAAATACAACCGAATAAAGCAGATATGTTTAGATATATGTATTCGGATATGGAAAGTGAGTCTTGGTTGTTGGAGGGAGGACAGGGAGGACAGAGTGGCGGGCTAGTGTGGGTTGTCTTACATGGGCACTCAACTTACATTTACATTTTAACTAGAAACTTTAGAAGCGAGCAAATATGGTAAGCACGAACACGAAAATGTACAATTTGAGGTGGGCGGTGGCCACGCCCTCCGACGACGACGACGACGACAGAAACTCAAAGCTGTACAAGTACGCTGGACATTTCGATTTCGGAGGGGCATCAGCGGCAGCCGGGGGGGAGTGGACAAAGGACATTTTTGGTTAGATTTCGTCAGGGTCTACTGTCAGAACTACAGCTACTGGTTATGTTGGGACTGGTGATGATGGTTTGCTGCACCGAAAAATCATTCTGGCATTCAGGAATATGTAGTTTGAAGTATTACTTTATATTTATCTTTCACATACTTAGCAAGACTCTTAAGGTCCTGCCTTAATTCAAGACTAAATGTTGTGACTTTACAAATTATTTATATAAACATAAAACATTGCCCTACTTTCCTGATTTTTGTTTTACTTTCTCCTCACTCTCAACTTTTATATTCTTGATTGCAGAACGAGTTTTGTCGGCACACTGATTATGCAGGGGCAGAGATAGCATGTGTTGGTTATTTTTGGGCCACTTTCAAGGATACTCACTTCTGGGTCAGACCAAGGCATCGTTGCTGAACACATCGTTCACGTGCTTGCCGTCGTTGCTGCTGATTGGTCCTGCCTTATCCTTGAGGCCGCATTGCTAATAAAAGGAAATTCAAGAGGAAGGGAAGCACTTAGATCTCTGCCAGCAAATTACAAAATAATTAAAACTCAAAAAGCACCCCCACACCTGACGCCTGAAAAATTAATTAAAACAATTAACGGCAGCTGGCGCCCAACCCAAAATTATATATATTATTCCCAGGATTCCCAGGGATACACACCTCCTGTTTGGCCTGCCACTGCTTCATGGCCGATTTGTATTTCTCGAACTCATTGCACCAGTGCGAGTAGATTTTCTGGTAGTCCTGCTTCTGCGAAGGCGGCGAGCATCTAAGTGGGGAAAAGTGAACAATAAGTTATTGACATTTTCACGGAAATTAGGCAGCGGAGGCTGGAGTTGATGGGTCCAGAGGGTTGCCAAGTTAGCTATTTTGTAGGAAGTACTTTTAGGCTTATTAATCATAATAACATATTATACATTTTTAATTAATAATGGAGATTTATTAATAAAAATAATCACTTTTAAAGGAAAGCTG
>JAEIIL010006285.1:0-12214 GCA_018905715.1 Drosophila lini | reverse complement strand
ATTATAGGTAGACAATAATATATAACTGTTTCGAAGGATTTCCCCTCCTATTCATCCGTATCCTTCGTTAACTACATATAATTGCTTATTTTCCTCCGCGATTTTACCAATTTTCCAATCCAAAACGTATTCTTTTTTATTAACTAATTAACTTTTCAGATAGAGGTTCTATTTCAGTTATTAAATATATCCAAAAATTTCAATACAACCATTTGTTATTTATATTTTCTTACAACTCCTAGGATAGTTAATTACACTTAATTAGGGAAAACCCTATCCCACCCATCACTCACAACACTTTACGACATTCATTAACCCAGAAAAAAGCGGTGTAAAAATATAGTAAAATTTTTTCTATTAGCCAACAATCGATTACGTAGCTTATGACCTGCGTGTCCTGGCTATAAGCAGATATACCTTAACTATATTTTTTTTGGGGAAAGAGCAGGCACTATATTCCTAGGTAAATGGAAGCGAAGGAAGAACGAGGCAAACAGTTAAATGAAACGGTAAACATAACGCATTAAATGTTAATGTCGCCTAATTGTGTAATTCGTGGTGTCGCCTTTTTGGCCGTCATTTACATGGGACATAACAATAGTCCTGTCCCCCTGCCCCCCTTAATAGCTACGGAATAGCTCTGGAATAGCCACTAATGAAGCCACCAAGGTGAGCGCTAATGAAGTAATTACAACAATTAATTTAATTATAAATTAAGCTATTGTTGCTGTTGTCGTGACATTTATGGGCAATGGTTCAAAGGGTGCGTGTGGCGTCAGAGGGAGAGAGGGTAGTTTGGGTAGCGGTTTGTTTGGTCAACTTGTTTACAAAGGACAATGAAGGACGAGCACAGGTACAAGGCTCAGCAATAAGGTTTAATTTGGTAAAAAAAAATGAAAGAAAATTCTTTTTTTATATTTGCTTTTATTTTTTAACCAACTTTAGTTATTTTGTTTTCATTATTAAAGCTTTTTTACTGTTATATATAGGTGTATATAGCTTACCTTCTTAATTAAAACTTTTACTTAAGGTTCATTAAAATCTATCAAAAGTTTAATTATTTTACATTACTCCTTTAATAATTTAAAAACCCTCCTAGAATATTTATGTGAAACATTCAATACCTCAAACCCTGCCATAAAATCACGCATACGCCGTGTGAAACCGCGGGAAAACATGGTCATGAGTGTGCGTATTCATGTGAACTAATGAGCACTGCAAACATGAACATCCACACAGCCACAAATACATACATACACATCGCTGTGCAATTTTCATTTCAAATATTTTCCATATTTTCACACCTTGTCAACTCGTTTGGTTTGCCGTTTTGGTTTTTGGTTTCGGGCTTATTGGCTGCCAACTCGCACTTAATTGAAATATAAAATAAGCCAATTAAAATTAAAATTATTGCCACGCATTATGGCCTCTGTGGTGTGGTCAGTTCCCCCCGAACTCCCTAAGTCCCTCCACCAACCGATGGCAGACAGTTGATAGCCCCTGGCTGGTATTTATTGAAAATTACTGCAAATGAGGCAAGAGTTGGGGCTGCAACTGTTGATAATTTGTAAATTATTGCATTGATGATAAAATTGCTACTTTACATATGCATATCGGTGGTTATAAGGGGGTAATGGATGCTTTTTTTCAATGAGAACTTAATGAACTTTTCGGTTATAATTGATTTTTTGTGGGAAGTTAAGGAATTTCAGGGATTAAATGAGTTAGAGGAGTTTAACAAAGAGGTTTTATTAGTGAAACTAATGCTTATAAAAGCTTAAGATATTTTATATTATTAAAGCGGTTTCCCAAATTGAATTTCCTTCCTTTTTTAAGGATTATTATAAATTAAGAAAATCCCCCAAATATCCCTCAAAATCATCCAGCAAAATATTCTTATCCTTCTTTGTTTCCCTACCTTTTCTATACCCTTTTTTTCATCCCAACATTAGTGCCAAACTATTTCCTGAACAGCTACTCAAATATCGTTGGTTATTTTGCCTAATTGACTACAAGTATGGCAAACCTTACCTCATTTACCCCCTCAAGGCTGCCAAGCACGGACACAGCTCGCAAAATTGTTCAATGCAAAATCGTAAAATTCAATATTTGAACATTTGCAACACATGCCCGAGCAAAAACCAAAATAGAGGAGAACAAAAAGGGGAGTAAAACAGGACAAGGGAGGAGATGGAAAAGGTGTCCTCAGGTGGCTTGTTCCTGGTGGAGTTGCTGGTTGTAAGTTGGCTTCTTACCTGCCGGTGGTGGTCCGTCTGTCTTTTGCCAGTTAGCGATGCCTTCGAAAAGTTTTTGGCCAGGACAACGCTGCTCTCAGGTCCTTGCGCTGCATTTTGGGTCGCGCAATTATTTAATGAAGTTATACAATTTTGCCCATGTGCTGATCAGGTACGTGTGCACTTGAAGAAAAATATTGGGGAGAATCTATAGAGTTAAGCGAAGATTTTAATTCTAAAGAAATTACCAGGATTACATCTTGCATCAGGTGGATTCTCCAGAAGGTACTGTGTTCTTAAATTATATTTGGTTAACCAAAAGCAGAGAGTTCTTTTTTAACTCCTTAATTATTTAAAATATAATTCATTCTTATTCCTCCCAGTGCACAAAATACAGTAAGCTATATGTGCGTGTCCGTGGGCTGCGGTGAAAATTTCATTGCCTTGCCTGACTTTTGTTGTAATTTGATTTTTGGTTTGTTGGCTTTTGTTCGAGTTCGCCATCGCTCAAAAACTTTCATGCAGCGGCGGAATTCAATTAAGAAATGTCCAAATTTTATTGAACACAATGCTGCAGATTCCGTATTTTGCTTCAGGGTCACCCAAGCCGCAGTCTCAAACCCCCTCACTTCCCAGTTCCTCCTTGATATCCCTGATATCCAGGACATTAATTTAGGCACGCCAATAACCTTTGCGCACTTTTGCTGCATCAATTTTCATTAAAACGCGCGTCCGCGTGCAAAAAAGTTGAATTTTTTTCGCGAAAAAGTTAGAAAACCGTAAGCGGAAATGAATCCCATGTGCATAAATACGTATAAATCCAAAAATAAATTGAATTAAAAAAGGCGAGAGAGCACATGAGCAAAAAAAAAAAAAGAAAGCAAAGACAAAACCCAAAAAGAAAAAAAAAAGGAAAACTCGCTGGTCCAGCCGGCAATTGGAGTGAGCATAATAAATTCGAGCATCAGACTTTGTTTGGCTTAGTCAATGGTCCACATAGCAGAAAAAAAAGAAACGCAGAGGAGTCCTAACCATAGCAGCTCTAGGGAACCCGTGGGTGGAGGACAAGAAGCCAAGCCAAAGCCCAGGAAGAGCGGAAGGAGTCAACAAACTGAGTGAAATCGCGAATTTATTGTTGACGCGTTTTCCCGGAAAAATGGTGGGGTGTGGGATTCT
This sequence comes from Drosophila lini, assembly GCA_018905715.1. Lineage (NCBI taxonomy): Eukaryota > Metazoa > Arthropoda > Insecta > Diptera > Drosophilidae > Drosophila > Drosophila lini. The sequence goes on along the minus strand of JAEIIL010006285.1, from coordinate 8,804 downwards.
CTAGCTGGTTTTCTAGTTAAATTTAATAAATATTTTACAAAATTAAATTAATTTGTAGAAGAAAATATATGTAGAAAAATATTTAGTAATATTTTTGATTCTTGAAAACCCTTTTTTTGAACAAATTTTCATTCATTACCTTGCCTTTTGCTTCCAAGCGATCCTCTAACCTTTTCTCTTCAAAAAAAAGAGAACAAAGTCATTTATCTTATTTTGTCAAAAAATTGTCAGCGTGAAAGTAGTAAAAAAAGTGTGGAAAAAAGGGTCCTGGCTAAGCAGTCCTTGTCTGGCTTCCGGTTTCCTGCAGCATCTTTCCGCGCCACTCTCCTCCATGCTCAGCGCTCTGTTGACAGCAATTGTCACAATTACAAGTTGATATGTCCAGCTGGCCAGTCTGACTGTCTGGCTATACATATACATACAAACATATATATATCCTTGCGCCGTCTAAGTCAACTGATTTAAGTGATATTTATGCCAGCAGACGCCGCGGCAAGCGTTCAATGGAGCAAGTGATAAGCGTGCACCACTTGACGGACAACTATGCGGATGCGGATGCGGATGTGGATGTGGATGTGACTGCTGAGGAGAATGAGTCCTGGAACTCGTCCTGATTAATGGCTGATGCGCGGCAAAGGATAAGGGACATGCGAGACAGCGCTCTGAGTGGAGTTTCGGAGGTGTTTGGAGTTCGCTGGATGATGGTATAAATTTTGTAATGTTAACACGACGTAAGACACAAGTTGGAAAGTGACGCTAGTTTCCCTGCGGGCTGGGAAATTTGTTTCCCTCACTAATTTATCCCTGTTTGCTGATTACAGGATATGATTTTGGGAGGTGGATAACCCTTTTTGGGAATGTACATAAATTAGTGATAGATTAAATGTTTATTAATCAGGGGAAAGGGGTTAAAATTTAAGGAAATTCTGAACAAAGTAGTTCAAGCCTCGTTAAGTATATATTTAAGACAATAATTATTTTATAAAAGCTGAAAACACTCTCAAATATTTTAAATAAACTGAGAAAATATCTACAAAAATAGTTCCTCGCTCTAACAATATTTTTTAAGAATTATTAAGCTTTAAGTTGAACAATTTTGAACCAAATTATTTGCATAATTTAATAATAAAAGCTTTTAAAATTATTTAATTCAGAAAATACGCTACATTTAGTGGGTATGCCAGAGGCCTCTTCCATTTTCTTCCCCCTTAATTTTTGTTCCTAGTTTTTTCAATTGTTTAATTTTGTGCCTGCCACACGAGAAGGTACATTGATTACAAGTGCTGTAGGCCAGGTTGCCTCTTGGTCCCAGGTGCTTTCCAGCATAAATATATAAGCCTTGTCCCCTTCCAGTTGCCACCTTTCCTCATTTTTTTTTTGTTACTCATTTGCGGACCGCAAAAGTTATGTTGTCTCATTAACTTTTAACTTGTTCGCGGGGTTATTTGAGCCCTTTTTTTTCGCACACGTTCTCTTCAACTTTGGCAAGGACTCAACGGCGGTCCAGGGACATTGTTAGGGTAACGAGCGCTGTAAAAATATTATTTTTATTACAAACAAAAAAAAAAATGGCAAAATGTAAGAGGAGCAGGGGCAAAAAGAATACAAATATTGTTTGGCTGGGGCCAACTCGAATTGCAACTAGAAAAAGTGGTTCTTGGTGAGAGCTAAGCTGTCGACTTGACAAGCGGAAAAAGTGTATAAAAATATTTATATATATATATGAAAATTAATTTTAATGCAACGAAGAGAAGAGAGCAAAGCGAGGGACGAAAAAAGCTGAAATTACATATGATGTTTTAATTAGTGAGCAACGGAATGAAAAAATAAATGCTGCACAAAAATAATTGAGTTGAGGTTTTTTGTCTTTTCGACTTTGGCTTTGAGAGCAGCAATTAAATGAGTTTCGGATTACTCAAAACTTTTGCAAGAAATTGTCTTAATTGTATTTCATTTGATGAAAAGAGAGATTCAAGAAAATTGAGGGAGATTTTAGATTAAAATTGAGTTTTAAAGTGAATATTGTAAGTGGAGTAGGAAACTATTTTATTGTATTTAAAAATCATAATAAAATAGTTTCTAAAGACAAATGTTTTTGGACCTTTTTGGTTTAGTTTTTAAGCTGGTCTTCTTAGTTTTTGTATTATAAACAATATATATAAAATAATTGTTTTAATTTTCCAATAAATAGTTAACTTAACACTTTTTCTTTTTTTTAGAAATTCAAGCTTAAAGTTTCCTTGCTATAGTTTATTTGTTGTATTTTCATTCAAACAATTAAATATTTTTAAGTATTTGATAGGAATGTTATTATTTTCTTTTAACAGTACAAAGTTTTTGTAAAATTAAAATTGTTAGCAAGACTGATTTCTAACTTAAACCAAAAATCCCTTATTTTAAAACATCCTGCAATTTTTACTTTCTGGAATATTCTTTTTAAACTTTTTTGCTTCTGCATCTACCATTTGCCAGTTTTGTTTTTCTAATTTCTTTTGCGCGGAAATTAAAATTTTTGCTTGCTCGCGCTCTGCCATTTGCAGCTTTTCCGCCCCACCGCCACCCACTTAATGCAATCTAAGCGCAGCTGCTGCATCATTACGACACTCTCGGTGAGTGTGTGTGTACATAGGAGGGTGTGTGTGTGTCCTGCGAGGGGCGCTTGTGTGCTTTGCTTCCGCTCAGATTTAATTTCGTTCAAGTGAAAAGGAGGAGCCCTGCCAAAAGGGGGGTGAAACGCAGTCATCCAACTATGCGCCGCCTGTTTGAACTTTTTAGTTTACACTTTTTTTTCACGTCCTCCTACATTTTGCACACTTTTCTGTATATTTTTTTTTCGCTGTTTCGTTACTGACTATAATTTAATTCCGCCTGCATTTTTCATTTGCGGCACTTTTGGCGTTTCACCTGGCCGCCAGGTGTTGTGAGTTATGAGCGCTGAGAGCTGTGCGAGAGCTGAGCTTTGCCTTGGCAAATTAGAAAAAATTCTAATAAAAAAGAGGCAAGCGCACGGGAAATGTACGAAAAAAAAACCGGTGAAAAATAGGAAATCCTCATGAGATTTGGTTAGGGAATCAGAGCATACAGAGGCGAATATCAAAAAGGGGTTTTAGTTACTTTTGAAGAAGAAATTTAAGAGAAGGATAAGTTAAATAAATAATAAAAAAATAGCTAAAAAAAAGAGTATATATTTATCAATATAAAAAAATATTTTAAATATTGTAAAACTCAACTTTAATGACATTTTATGCCTTTCACTATAAAGTTTACTATAAAGACTTTTATGCTTTACAATTCCTCCTCAAGCAATTTTCATTTATAAATTGGCATATAGGAAAAAAGCCACAATTTCATATATTATTATTCATATCAAACTACACATTTTTTAAGAAGCTTCAGGTGCCCGAAAAGTTTACAGCTCCATTTTACTCAGACTTGACTTTTTCTTGAAAAACTTATAATAATAGCAATTAAAATATCTCCGCTCTGGCTGGATACCAATTCCAATCAAGCATGTGTTTACATTTTAAATAGAAAACTTGGAAAATACATAAATATATGTGCACACACACACACACAATCGCCCAGGGAGAGTGTCTTAGAACTTTGGCTGCTGCTGCTGCTGCTGCCATGTCCACGTGATTAGAAAGTTTTTCCTCTCAAGGTACGTTGGTATATGTATGGCAGTTGTGCGTGTGTGTTTTTCTTCGTTGCGTGCACTTAATAACTTTTACATAATTTTGTATATTTTATGGAAAATGTTATGGCAAAAGGGCTTTCCTTGCACAGCATCCTTTGTGATATTAGTTCACAGTATTCCAATCAAGCGTATGTGGGTTTTTTGCTTGACTTTTAAATGAGAAAAAGTTGTTAGCGATATAAGAATAGCCTTCGATTAAATAAAGGCCACTGGGAGTTAAGAGACAAACGTTTCTCACCTGCTTACATTTTTAATCTGAAATTTAATCTAAAGAGTATGAAAATAAATTGGTGAAACTTAAATCGAAATGCTCTAATTGTTAAAACAAAATTGCATTTGATATTCGCCAATTAAATATCCACATGCATGGGGAAAAACATATATATTTCCATTCTAATGGGTTCTCTGTGCATGCATTTCCTTTATCAAATTCACCCGAGCTGGCCACAAAGTCATTAATTAAATTGCAGTTGCATCACTAAATAATTTGATTCCGCAGAAAAGAGAAATAGAGGGAGATAGAGCCAACTTCTGGCACTCAAAAGTAATAACTTATAATTTGGCCACCCAGCCGGCCAGCCCTTCGTCTTGCCTGTCTTTGACTTGGCCGTCTTAGAGTTTCCACAAGGTTTTTCCAAAAGCTGGTAGAAGCTGGTGGTGTGTGGAGGAAAAGCCATGGCAACCGCAACCTTTCAGGCAAAAAGTCCAAGTTCCAAAGCAAAAGAGTGTTTATAGTTTATTGTTGATTGAACACTAATTAAGTTTCCCAGTGCGAAAGTTTTTGGCCTGGCCAGCCAGCATCTCCATCAGGGCCGATGGACAGCCGCTTGATTGGTTTTGTTACGCACTCCCTCCGAAGTCCTTAGACCAGAGTCCAGCATCTAGAGTCCTTAGTCCTTAGACCGCCCTAAGATGCCCAAGCCTTATAATGATGGACCGAGAGAAGTGAGCAAAAGTTTCGCCTGAAAAGAACTTCTTGCTGTGCATTTAATAGCAATAATAATTTGCAGTTTGTCTATTACACAATCTATGTTATGCATATGTTTGTTGCTATCGGGCTTTGGTTGCTTCGGGAGAAAACTTTCTAATTTCCATATGGCCAAAACATTCACTTTACTTTGCCTTTACAACTTTTCATCATCTTTGAGTGTTTGTGCGTTCTTTCGATCAATTTATGTGTTTTCTGTTGCGTACTTTGCGGCCTGCACTTCTTTTTTTTCTTGGCTGTTTTCTCAAAGTTTTCCAAGGCTTTTCCTTCAACTGCAACAACTGCAATTTCTTTCAATTATTCTAAGAAAAGGCAATTTAATTGATAAGCCAACATTTTCCCTTGATTTCTACTCAATCAATTGGTTTACCTTGGGCAATAACAAATTATTGCTGTTGAGACGATTGAAGTGCCTTATCTGATAAGGCGAAGGGTTTATTTTATTAGAAATTTGTTTTGCGTTCTTTTGATTGACTAATGTGAAGGAAATCTTGAATTTCCCTAAGAAAAATTCATTAAAATATTGCAGGAATTTTTTTGTTATAAAGTTCTTAAAAAGTTATATAAGTAGTAACGTCTTCTCTAAGTTTTTTTCTATCTTGAGGGTAGAGGCTGCCTCACACATCCCTTTGTTTAAATTAAAATTACTAAAGAATTCCTAATATAATTTCTTAGATTTTTAAACCTCTGTTAGTTTAGTCAACTAAATTCAAGCAAATTGTTTGACTTTAATATTAACCTCCCCCTCTCCAGCTCCATGAAGAGCTCTTTTGAAAAATCTCCCGTTAAACGCAAAACACATAAAATTCGCAGTTTTTGTGACTTCCACTTGGTGTGCCGGGGCCAAATCTAAAGCTTACCCCCAAAAAAACGCGGGCACAACTCCACATACCCACATACTCCTTCCTTGACACACACACACAGAACCCCTGGGCACTTGAATGGTTCTAAAAATTTGTTGGCTTGTTGCTTTTGTTTGCCATTTTATGCGGCGCAGTATTTTTTTCCTCCAGTCAAAAAATGTTCTCTTTTTTGGTTTTTTGTTTTGGCCCAACGCCTTTTGGTAAATTAATGCGAAAATTTTTCGTGAAATGCGAAAATTTCGCGTTTTATTTTTTGTTTTATTTGGCGCTGTTGTGTGTCTGTGTGTCTGCAAGTTGGCGACTGGTCAGCGGTGTTTGTTTGAGTCTGTGCCGGTTTCTACTTCCCCCCCAAAAACATTTCTCCACATTTCCCGCTTGTCCACCTGTCTATGCCCGCTTGATTGATGGTTATTATGCGCACTTGTACAGCCGGGGACTACTTCAGCAAGGCCTCTTCTCCCTGCCCCAGAATCTGCGCCTTGGTTAGCCTTTAATTTCGGCCGAGTCCTGGGTGTAGGATGTCGAGTGCAGACCGTTGCCATCATCAATGCCAACACCCCGTCACTGGCTTTTTATTGTACGCGTCTATATCAAATAATTGGTAGCAAAAAAAAAAAGATGTATTAGAAGGACAGGAGGACTGAGGCGCGGGCACCGCTTGATTAAAATACCTGCCGGTTATTTGCATTAATTTCGGTACATTTTTCCCTTTGCCGGGTGTCTTAATTCTGACATTTAATGCCCGATTCGTGACCCTAGCCACTTCATTAGCAGCCGCAAGCCTTTGCCACAACCTCAGGCCTAAAATCGACGAGTTGATCAACTATTGAAGAAAAGCGTGGAAGGCTGGAAAAACGTCTTGCGTTTAATTCTGCTCTTCAATTACCGGAAGAGCGTTCGGCCCGTGAATGGCTAAGAAGAATGCTGAAAGAGGCATTTACCAGAGCGAAATGGTTATGTACTGAAAGGATGAACGTTGGCTGGGAGATGGAGGGAAGCGACTGTAGTTACAGATTGGGGTGTAACAGGGGCGGCCGTAAAGGGGGTTTATTTCCTAAAAAATTTTAAAATTTAAATTATTAGGTTTAAGTTAAGGTTTACTTTTGCTTTCGCTACCAAGTGGAACCTATAGGTTGTCGCTGTTTGGCTGTACATTGCAAGAAAAGCGTGAAAGGGACAGTGAGAGAGAGAGAGAGAGGGAGTTAGAGGGGAAGAAAGAGGTGGATTATATGCAAATTATCTTCTTGGAAAGGGGCAACCGGTATTTAGGAATTATTTGTAAAATGTGACAACCTCTTGCAAGTTTTGTAAAAAAGTTAAAATCGAACAATAATTCTTTAAATACATACAATATTCTTATTACTTATTTAGTCCGCTTCACAGTTACCTTACCTTTTTGAAAAACCCCTTAAGAACCCCCTTTTACCTACGCCCTTGTATTTATCTATGCCTATGTGTAGTTTACTTTCCCGTTCTGCACAAAAACCAATTGCTGTCTGCTCTCCTTCCTTTCTGCTCACCCCTAAGTCCCAGTGTACATCAGTTGGTGCCTAAAAAAATGGCAGAACTCACACACGCACACACACACACACACACTGGCCATTAGGAACAGTCAACAGCACGCAGCCATCACAGAAATACCCCGTGCCATAGCCATTGCCGTTATCTGCCTGCCGCCTTCTATGTAGACACTAAAAATTTTTCATTTCCAGGCGGCAGAGCCAAAAAAAAAGAATTAAAAACAAAAAAACAAAACCTGAAAAGAAGTGGAAAACATTTTTTGCTGTGCAGCAAACATTTTCGCGTATTTCTAAAAACAATTTCTACGCGCAGCTCCCTCATGCTCCCTCCCCCTCGCCGAATGATGAAATGCGTGCAAACTACACAAATACCAATGCAGTTACCAGCTGCACCCACACACACATAAACACACTTGCAAAGGGGAAATAAAAAATGGCCCCCTCTTATAGTGGTGTGTGTGTGTGCACCCCCTTTATGTATCCTAGGCTCCGCCCTGCGTTTGGCTGCGTTTCAGGGGGGTTTTCAGAGGAGAGGTTTCGAGGGGATAAAAAAACTATAACCAAGCGGGCCGGGCTTTTGGCTTTTGGGATTGGTTTTTTGGTTTCGGTTTGGGGGTTGCAACTAACGGGACTCTGCTGCAGTTGCAGCCGCTGCCGCTGTTGCAGCCTCTGTCTGCGTCAGCGTCGACGGTGGCCTGTTGTTGTTTATCGCCCGTTGAAGCCTACTTTTTGGCGTCTCTCCCCATGTGCGTGGCCCCCTATTTTCCTCCTCTTTCTTTGTTTTTTTCCTGTAGCTTTTTTTTAGACCCATTTTTTAGGCCCTGCCAACCGCACGCTTAGTTTGCAATTAAAACGAAAGATGCTCGCTCTCTGTCTCTGGTACCTAGTAGAACCCATCCCTTTCGCTGGCTTTTCCTATGTGCTGCTTATTTATGTACTCGCTTGGCGGAAAAAGCTAAACAACATAACAAGAAAAAGGGAAAAACAGCAAAGCTGAATTTTCTTTTAATGAAAAACGCTCACCTTGTGTGTGTGTGTGAGAGAGTGTATGTGCAGTTATCGCAGTCTGTGGTTTTTTGCTAACCAAGAAGAAAAAAAGAAAAATTAAAAGAAGGGGGAACCACCAGGCAAATGACAGTTTTGCATTGTGGTTTTGTATGAAATTCTTTTATTTTTTTTTATTTTTTTTTCCATGGGAACATTATTGCTTGAGTTCGTTATAAGCTCTGCTGTAATGTAGGCTCTAAGAAGTGTTTTACTTAAATGAAAGTACAAGAAACGGATTAATGCTAACAAGAATTACGTTTAGCATTTTTAAGTTTACTATTGAGAGCTACATATTATTTTCAAGTTTCCTTTTTACTTTTCAGGGTAAGAGAAGATTGAAATGCAGTGAAGAAGTCATTGCCGATCATATAAAACAATAATATTTTTGATCAGCATCAACAGCCGAAACATCTATATAATATATATAATAAACAAAATCTTTATGTTGTTTTTCAAAATGTTTTTCTTAGTTCAAACTGTCAACAATTCAAGAAAATTTTAATTTTTAAAAGTTGTCAACTAGGTATGCAATTTTATGAACAGGAAAAAGCGAATATAGAAGAGCTCTTTAAAATAAGATTAAAGCTTTTTTGGCATAGTTATTAGTTTTATGTTTTATGTTGTTTTCCCAAAAAAAATCTATCGATCTATAAAGGTTTAAGGAATGCGCATATTTAATATCTTGGCTT
>JAEIIL010006279.1:0-16513 GCA_018905715.1 Drosophila lini | reverse complement strand
TCCTTCACTGCGTTGCAAACTTCTGACTGAAATTATTATACCCTGCAAGGGTATAACTAGAGGAAAACTTGTTTCATTTGTGCAGAGGAAAAACTTTCGTACCGCCGCCGCATCGGCATTAACAACACTTAAAATGCCTGCGGCGTTTTTCCTTTAATACAAGTGGACAGTCCAGAGTGTGGTCGTTCAGCAGTTTCCATGTTTTTTCTAGCAACTTTCCAGGGCCGACCACTTGAAGAGGAGACTCTATTTTGGACGCCACTTTTCCGAGGATTTCTCTCGTTTTGATTTAGTTTCCTTTTCGTGAGGATTTTGTTTACTTAACGTTTATATACACCTCGTTTCTTCTTTCCTCTTTTTTTTTTAAATTTTTTTGTGGACCAGCCCGAGGGCGACAAGTGTAAATGAGTGTCATTTATTTTATACTTGAGTGAAAGACAGATTCGAAATGGAAAAGTCTCCGGGGAGCTTCGAGCACTTAAATGCCAACGAATTAAATTCACTGCCTGATTCATTTGCATATGCACCAGGGATCTTAAATACACGAACCGCAACAAGGAGCCAAATCTGTTAACGGTTTGGCTAAGTTTAGTTAAATTTCGGCAGTATACTAAGCCCAGTTGAGCTCGAAAATCAATAGCCTATTTTACGCCAAATTTACTGCCCCAAAAGCCCAAGAGAGAGCTCTTCTGGCTGCCGGCTGTGTTTTCTGCTCAATTGGTTTTGGACCACTTCAATTTTAGTTTTCAGGACTCGTACTGTTGTGGAGGAATTCATCCTGATTAGCGGGAACTTTGGGCCAAGTTTACGGAGCGGAATTCCCGCCGAAATGAAGCGACAGAGAATAAGTTTGCAATAATTCAAATTGCCTTTTTTGCTGCCTCGAACACTTGAACAAATATTAAATATATAAGCTGAGTAAGTTTAGCTCAATAACAAACGGTCAATTTGGCTTCTTTGGTATAAATTATAAATTAATTTTAAAAAGAAACTTGGAAAGAAAAAATGTTTAATGTTTTCTAATGTGTTTCATGACAACTAAATAATATTTAATAAATAAGTAAAATAATTAAGTGTATTGTTATCAATATGTACTTTAAATATTTATATTTAAATTCAATATTTAGAGTGTTTCCCTAAAAATATATGATCATAAATCTTAATACAAAAATGGCCTTTGTTTTGATTTAATTTAAAATTCTTTTATTTAAGCTAAACTCTGTTTACTACAATTTCTGACTGTGCACTCGCCCAAGCGGCTTTTCTGTATTCCATTTTATATAATTTTTTTCCGAGTCAACAAGCCAAAGTTAAGTGCATTTCTTGGGGGCATTTCTTGGGCTATTTTTTTGCTAATTTATTTGCTCTTCACTTTGCAGCGGCAGCCCCAAGTCAAACACTTAAATTTGGGCTGGAGGAGTCTCCGCTTCTTGGTTCTATAGTTTTAAGGGAAATGGCTGCCCAAGAGCATTTAACTGCATTCATAATTCCCCGGCTTAGGGCATATAATTAGCACAAAATAATTTGGCCTGGCCCAGTGCACTCTTCAATTAAATCATCCGTTGTGGCTTGTGAAGATGGGACTCCTGCCCGCTTTCTGCGGAAAGTTGTTTTAAAAAAAGGACGCTTACTCCGCTCTTTTTGTGAGTGTGTGTCTGTGTGTGTGTAACTTGACCATTGCCGACTTAATTAGAGTTGGCTTTCATTTTGCGCCGTTGCCTTTCTTTTTGACGCTCTTGCTCCTTTTTTTCTGCTCCGCGGCCTTCGTTTAACTCGGTGTAATGTGGCCGCCATATGGCCAGAAAGGACCCAATTGCAGTGGTAGCGGCAAAACACAATTACACTCGTAGTCTCCTTTTTTTGTCATTTTGCTTTTCTAATTTCAGTTCCATTCTTTCAGCTATCCTTTCGCCTGGACTTTCGTTTTTAACTTGATTGCGATGGTTTAATTTTTTTCCTTATCTAGCCCTGAATGTGGGCGTGGCCCCTGGCAGAATTATGCGCCACGAAATGCAATTATGTAAATGTCCTTGCCAAAGGAATCGAAGTTAATTAGATCGCAAATTGCAAGCCATTCGGCCCCCGGATCCCTGACCCTGTCTGAATGTGGCAAATTGGTTGGCAAGGAATTAGTGGAGCAGCAAATCGGATGGGTTATAAAAATGTCAGCCAGTTATGAACCATAATGAGCTTGGCTTAAGTTAAGCATGAAAAACTGGTTAGGATCAAGTCGAAATGACCAAAATGCCAAAGGAACAATTCAGTTTGTTTTTGAATTTCGGTTTGATTTCCCATTAAACTGTTTAGGAGCAACCAGAGAAAAGGCTTAAAAGTGTTAAAATATAAATAAAAGCATATTCTTTAAGCCATGCCTATCTAACTGACAGAATTTCAATGAAAATTCAGCATGTGAGCTTAACAGTATGGAAAATCCTCAAATAAATAAAATAATAGTATAGAAAATATATCAAGTTACGCAAGCAGAAGCTCTCTTCTTTTGCACAAAAATATTTATGCTACTGGCAAAATGGCAGAAAAACAATGAGGGAAAATAAAATACTTTCCCTTTTAAAACTTTGCAAAAAATCCTTATAATTTGCAATGTCAAGGCAACTGACAGGAGTCTCACAAAAGTTTCCTGGTTTAAAGTTGAGCAATTTCCATTTATCGACCCACGCTCAATTTGTAAACAAAATGGTCTAATTTGTTTATGCAAACAATTTGGCACCTCTAGCGCCACAAGTAACACAACCAAAATATACAAAAATTAAAAATAAAAACGTATTCATATAAATGAATCTATTGGGAAATACGAGAAAGAAAATGAAAATGGCATTTGAAAAGTCTTTGAGATGAATAATGTATTTCTTGATAAACTGACAGCTCTTCACATAGAAAAACTTTGTGGGGCCGTTCCAAATTGGAAGAGAAAATCGCACTGCAATTTGGGGATGGAAAATCCAATAGCTGCCTTTCTGGCCGCATGCTAACTGCTAGATATTTAAATAATTCAATTAACTTGATATTTTCCGCATTTTTATGAATTCGTTTTATACGTATTTTTATGATTTTCCGTTGAATATTGTACGGCGATATATGCGGCTGCCGCCTTGTTGACGTCGCGTTTGGTTTATTTTTAAATTCCCTGCTGACGTTTCGATGGCGCTTTATGCTCGTGGTACTGAACGTGAGTATATTTTCGTGTACCGAGTCCCGGGCGTGGGGCTTCGATTTTAATTAACTTGCAATTAAACGAAATTTATTGGCGCACTTTGATGGTCGTAAATTAGCTACTCGGGATACTTTCAAAATGTCAGCCAGCCGGGTAAATCAATTTCCCCCCAATTCCCGGTAAAGGTTGAAAATGTCAGCAAAGAAAAAAGAAGGAACAACAAAAAAAGGGGGAAACCTTATGTGGAAACTTGCGACACTAACAGCGGTTTTTTTTTCATGTTTTTTCTCCTGAAATGGAATGTGAAAGGTGCGAAAATTGGTTCTAAAAACTGGCTTTGCTAGGAAACTGACAAAAAGTGTTGAGAAGGATCCATGATAGGATACTATCTTAAAAGTATCTGTACCATTATATCAATGAGCTATGATTTAGTTCTGAATTTTATCCAAATATTCTTCCACTTATTTATATTGTTAATAATATTTAAAATATATTAAAGGTGAATCTACTATTTAAACCACTCCCTCTTCCCAAGTATAGCAGAATATATTTACATTTCGAACTTAAATTCTCTTATTTTCCGAAGTAAAATGTATCCTTGGTATCTTAGAGATTTTCTTTGAACATCACTACCGACAATCACCGTCAAAGTCCATTGGTTCTCCAGTAGCCTCGCCAAATTGGCGATGAAGTGCCACCCACAATGACGAAGTCAATCGAGTCACTTAGGCACTGCCTGTACTGAGATGCAAAAAAGCGTTGGCATAGACCTGGAACCGAGTTTAGCCTTGTACTTTTTGGGTCAGGTGCTCGTTTTCTCGTTTTCTCGTTTCCTTCTCCCTTTTGGCCAGGAGCCAAGCTGATTTAAGACTTTAACTTGACTCTGCCCGTGCACTTAGACTTAGAGAGAGCTAGATTTGCGGCAGGAAGTCTACGATAAGAGAAACGAAGAAATACGGAAATCTTTCCACTCGGCATCAAAAGAAAAGTCTATTTGTATATTAATGAAGCAGCGGAAGTTGCGGAAGTTTCGCCTAGGTGAGATAAGAGAAATGTGGGGAAAGTAAAGCCATCTCTGATTACTTCCTACATATTAATAGGTAATTTCCGCGACTGAAATATGTACCTTAATACCCAAGTACACAGACTGTTTGTACATGTATTAAGTGAATAAATTAGGATAAACCAAGACTGGAGCATGAAAGTGTAATGTTTTCAATTCAAAAAATCTTTACAAAAAAACTCAACAAATATTTCTCTTTTAATTTGGCTTAAAACTCGCTCTTAAGTGTTTGTTTTGTATTAGCTCTTCCTTAGGATCTCGTGCACATAGCAAGAAACACTATAATTTATGCCTGTTTTTCTGGTATAAAAACAGAATTCTCTCAACTAAGAGAAGAGCATTGTCAACGCGAGGAGAACCGGAGAGTCCCCGGCAATTCTTCCGCCGGATGAGGCCCCGAACAGTTGCAGTTTGAACGTTGATCGCGTTGGTTGTGGATGGCTCCTCAGCTCCTCTCGGTTCTTGGGGGAATGTTCTTAGGCCAAGCCAAGAAAAAGTGAAATAAATCTTGCGCGTGATCCAAAAATAACCCCGTGAAAAAATATCTGCAAAAGGGGGACAAAAACAGAGCGCGTGCCAAGTGCTCAAGTGAAAATGTTTACGCGAGGAAAGCACCAAAGTTAATCAGTTCGGAAAAGGGGAAAAGTTGCCAAAGTGATTTATTTCGAGTGTGTTGCAATCGTTACTGAATGAAAAGCAATCGAAAATATCGGCGATTTATTTGTGCAAACCCACTGAAAGTGACAAATGAAAATATTTGAGCCTCGGCGCTGCCAAAATTGTTTTGCGCATCCATCGGCCAGATCAAAGATTAAAACAAATCAGCCGAAAATTGGTAAATAAAAATATATTGAGAAATTCTCAACTCGCCTAATTATCGGCAAGGCAACGTACAAATAACCCGTGAAAATTAATTTCCAAAAGAATTTCTGTGTTCACAGAGTATCATGTCGATTTGCTTCAATTAATGAATATTTTTCTTGGCCAAAGAAAATGTTAAAAATTAATAATAAATGTGAAAATATCTCGAATTTTTTGTGTTCATTGTTTGCGCAGAAATTAACTTAACTTTTATGAAAATTCTGATATAAATTAAAAAGAAAATTGGATATAAAATTTATAAAAACGGAAAGAAAAGAGTGCTGTGTGCCGGTCATAAATATGCTAACATATAAACAAAATAAAACAAAAAGAAAATAAATATTCTGGATATACATAATAAAATTATTTTGAGCAGATTATCCGACGAACAGGGTTTATATCTAGATATTTGCTAAATAGAATGGATGCTCCAAATTCCGTATTTAATACGCAGATCCTTAGATATATCGCTTTTTCGAGAGCTTACTAGAACGAGACCTTTGCAAAGGCACACAACAATTGTGTAAACAAATTCAAATTATTTGCTTTTGTGTTCCGAGTAACCGAATTATTTAAAAATAAACATTTCACTTAATTTGCGCGATAAAATACTGCACTGCCGCCCACCGCCCACCGCCCACTGGCGGAGTGCACAATTTTTGTGTGTTTTTCGCGAGGGAGGCCAAAAATAAATCTCATAATTCGAAATAATTCGGCCCGATCTCTTGCATTTAGCCGGGGTTTGTTGAACTTTTTGTCGCGGTTTCGCATTTGCCCAATTCCAAATGTTGTTTTCTGCAAGTCAGCTAAAATTAGTTGCAACTAATTTGTTGTTGTTTGTGTGCGCTCGTACTTTATAGTTCTCATTTGGTTTCGCGTGTCACAAGTGACAGCTTTCAATGCGTCGACATTTCTGTGCTAATTATGCAAATTTTGCTCTGTGTCCGAGGGATATACAATGCTGTTTTTCAGGGGGTTAAAGGGTGTTGCGGGGGACTTAACCCACGGGACCCCTGCCGCTACGTGGCCTGTTTCTGTCGCCATTTGCATCACAAAAGCGTTGGAGGAACTCTCGCCGGAATTGTTACAACGCTGGTGGAATATAATTTATGACACTGTCACATCTGGTTTGAAACTATGTCGAAAGTGTTTCGCTATCGATTACGTTGCTTATGGATTAGGATCCCTTTTCGGACCCATTAAAAGTTTATTCAGGATGGCAGAGCACTCCATTGAAAGCATTGAATCTATTAAAGACCCTAGAATGGGTTCTTCTAAAGAGGTTGTATATATCATAGAATTTCCCTGGGATGACACTGAAATAAGTGCTTGCCGCAAAAATACTTTGGGTACATGGCGGCACACCAATTGATCAGAGAAAGAAAAGCATTCTTCGAATTGTTTTGACCAAGACAAGTGGACCGGCAGAAAATAAGTGACTTCGCGACAGAATAATCCAAATCAAATCACTTTACTTAAATTCCAATTGCACTTTTCCCTGATTTTGCCTTCCAACTCTCGTGTTTCTCTAGTTTTCCCATTTTCCCTCTCATCTTTTGTTTCCGTTTGGTGCATTTTCCTCCTCGCCAGCTGCCAACTAGCAACTAGCAACTAGCAAGTTTGTCTTGCGATTCCTCTTTTATTTTCGCGAATTCTTCTATTTATTTATTTTTGGCTTTGGTGACGACATTTTGTGGAGTACGCGGACAATGCAGCGAAATTCCGTGAATATTTTTGCTCATTCGTTTTTATTTTTAAGCACTTGGTGTTTATTTTGAACGCTGTTCATTTTGTTTAAATTTGCATTGACGCCGAGTTTCTATCCCCCGTCACCCATGTCCGCTGTGTATTTATTTTTTATTAGAACCATTTCTAGTGCCGTTCGTTTTTAGTTATTTTTTGTTTTCCCTGAAAATTGCATACCGACAGCTGTCTTAATTTACTTTCACTTAGTGTATACGTTAAGCCAAGTGAATGCCAAGAAAAAGGCACAAAAATAGCATTGATTTTCCATTTCATTTCGCTCTAAAAATACGAAAAAGCCATAACAGATAGTCGTGTTGACTCAATTAGCTTCCCTGCGAGTTGGTTGGTGGAGAATTTATGAGATTTTTCTTTAGCGAGGGCTGCCTAAGTGCTCGGAAAAACTCCACTTCGGCAGCGTTTTTCCTTTTCCACTCCCAGCGTTTAGCAAGAGGTCAATTTTATGTTCACAGCCAATGTACCTTGACATTTATGTGAGTGTTTCTTTCTGATGCAAACATCCACAAACATATATGGCTACAACCTCTGCCATATCCAAACACACACACACACATAAGGTCGTAGAAAAAAATGCAATAAATAACAAAATCATTTTAAAAGATTTTTTATTATTCTCTAGGTTGTTTGCCATTTGGTGATGCCCTAAAATCGGTGTTATGGCTCTTTTCGCAACGCAAGAAAATAAGGAAAAATATGATTTATGGTCAGATTTATTTGTGTTTGGGATTTAAATAAAATTCAAAATTTATACCGTTTTATTTATCTATATTCTATTAATAAATTGCGCAATATATACAAATGATTATAAGTGGGATGTTTAAAAAACCATTTTCTGGCACAAATTTTATATCTCACTCAGAGGGTCATTTATATAAGAACAGAAAATTTTAATAATATTTTCATTATCTATTTTAGATTTAGGATCTTAAAATCCAATAGAAGCTTATACGTATATATTTTTTTTTAATAACTAATAAATATTTTTAAAAAGTTATATCTCCTGAAGGGCATTCACTTTTCGGCTTGGCATATCCCCTCGTGTTTATTTTTGTTCCTTCTTAAAATGTTCTAGTTCTTTTTAGTTTGTTATTATTGTGAAAAATGCTTTTAGTGTGTCAGTGCTTTGTGATTATTTTGATATACATTCACGCACACACTGCGACACATTCAAAGTTCCCGCACACATGGGCCCAGCGTGTTTTCCCCTCCCTTTCTACGCCAGTGGGGCTTTTCTTAGCGGACTCGTAAAAAAACATTTAAATTCCTTTTCATTTTTAGATTTTGCATTTGCTTTACTTTTATAGCGAATTAGCTCACTTTGCTGGCGTTTCGACATAAATCGAGATGGAGGCGAAACAGAGGAACCTAATTGAATTTTCATTGGTGTTTTCGGTTTTATGATTAATCGTCATGGGAAATCTTTCGTTATGGCTGTTACGGCTTTTGCATTCGGAGGCTCTTTGTTTACGTTACGCAAATGTGGAAACTACACGCCACTAAATTCCGAATTCATTTGCCATATGTCAGGACTTGAATGACGGACGTTTGTTCGTCATCCCATATTTGTAAACAATATTCTTATCGCATTCGGCATGGAAATCACTCGAATAGAGTGTCGGAAGCCCCTTTCATTTCGATCCTATTCACTTCACTTCGATCAAATCGATTTGACAAAGTCCAAAGCCAAAAGGCATTCATAACTAATGGGCCACTATAAATAAATGACTTCCATCATTCCATGGAGAGTCTTAAAATAATATTTGAAATTCTGAAAATGAACAGCACATTGATTTGGTGCCGCACACAGGAGAAGGGCATGTCAATTGGAAAATGCAGTAGCTATGGAAACTGAAAGATGACTCAATCGAAACCTATTCTGATGGGGGAGACTACATTTCAATGAATACTTGAATAGTTCTGTTGACTTTTGTATTTTTGGAAAGCTATTTATTACGATATATCTAAGGGTATTTATATTAATATTCCTTGTAAAACGAAATACAAATTCTGCCATATAAAAGACGTTTAAAAGTGTGACAATAAATATGTTAAAGCTGACCCTTCCTAAATAAACAAAACTTTGACAGAAAGAAGCAATCACAGAATAAGTGAACAACTTGTTAAAGAAAAATTAAAGAATAATGAAATTGTTGGACGCCGACTTCAGTTTACTTAGTGTTTCTCACCCACATTTTCTTTGTGTTTTTCTTTTGGCATACAAAGTTTTGACACACAAAAGGAGAAGTGAAAACTTTCGCAGCAAATGAAATACGGAAAAAACGCGAGGGCTGGACAAAAGAACATGCTAAACATTGCAAGTAAATAAAGTGGCAAAAAACTATTTAAGACGCTCAAGGAAAATCCATGTAAATACGGTGTCCGGAAAATGTGAGCGATTCGGATTTGGACACAACAAAGAAGGCAACAAACTGCAAAAAGAAAAACAATTAGTAATACGGGGAAGCTGACGGAATGTGAAAAGTTTGCAAGGACTCAAATTAATACAGAAAGGAGCAGCAAATAGCAGGACAATCCCGACGGGGCAGAAAGCAAAGCCATGAAGTTTCGTTTGGCAGCATTTTGGCTATTTCTGCTGACAGTTGGCGGCAATCACAAGCAATTAAGCCATGATTGCGCAAGGGGCATGACTGCCATGGCGATGGCCTCAACTGAGCAGCGGCATACAGGAAATGAACTGGAAAATGCACTGAAATTGCGTGTAACCTCAAAGCAAACTCGGTTTATTGGGGACATCACGACAACAGCTCATCCGGATAACGCCACCGCCGCTCTCGCCACCAGCACCGCCGCATCCGCAGCCAGCAGATCGATTGGCCATCATGCGATGCGGCGCGCCAAGGCCGTCACTCCATCGTCCCCGGATTTGGAGCTGTATTTCAGGGAGACAATGGCACAACTCTTTGCCAGCGATGAAACGCCCAGTGGCATGGCAAGTGACAATCCCGTGGCCTCATCATTGGCCACAGATCCCAGCCGCGGCGAAGCAACAACCACACATCATCCGGGACGCCGACATGTGGTGCCCGACAAGCTGCAGTACACCAAGGAAATCCAGGTGAAGCAGGGCCACCTTATGGGCATCACCCGTCGCTTTCAGTTGACCAGCGGCCTAAGAGAGGTGGACCAGTACCTGGGCCTGCCCTATGCAGAGGCGCCCACTGGCAGTCGACGCTTTATGCCGCCAGGTGAGAATTTAGTAACATTTAATTCTAACAGAAAAAAGTTAAATATACAAAATTATTATTAAATAATGACCTAAGCATATTTATATATTTATTTATTATTTATTTATTTATTTATTTTATATATTATTTAAATACCTTAAGCTAGAATTATAAAACCCCACTAAATAGTCTCATTGTTGGACTTTTGTTTACTACATAGATCCCCTAGGCGTAATGCCAGCTAAATGCGAACATGTGTAAATATTTGATATTTGCTTGTTTATTTATAAATACACAGCCTTTTCGTATGAAATATTTCAACGAATTGTAGGCGAAACAATAAACAATAATTTGATTGTTTGCTCCGCTTTCTATTGTTCCTAAATCCAACAAAGGTGTCAGTTCTATTGAAGTTACTACATACAAATTATGAGAATAGTATTTAAAGTAAGTGGCGGGGCGATCCCCTTTTGCAGTTAAGGGCACCACATGAGCTGGGAAAATCCTAGCTATTTGGACCTTTCCCCTAAGGCAGGCAGCCGGCACTATTTGTGACCGCAAATATGATGGCAAATTGCCACTTTGCAGCACCCAAAAAACCTCTGAGCCCGAGAGCAAGCGGTGTGGGGATTTCGGGATGCGGCGGACACTCCTTGGAGCTGCCGACACATGCCGGCCGCATTCCGCCTGGTGTCCGTGTAAGAACATCCTGCTGGTCCTGGGTTCCGGGGATGCTGCTGGGGCACTTAGAATTTAGCCTGCAATTTAGGCAATTATCGTCGGAGCTGGCCCGGCATTAGGCTCTCAAAACCTGACATGTGCCCTCTCCAACACACCGATCCGGCAGGATGTCGGGGCTTAAGGCACGTCCTCCCTGTCCCTGTCCCTGTGCCTGTCCCTGTGTGACTGTGTGTTTCCTGTCCCGAATGGCTATTATTATTGCAGCTTGTTTTTACAAGGATTGCAATGTAAATCCAGGCTGGCCATAGTTTGCTCATTCATTCGATTCCTGGCCATATGCCGGTCGAGTATGTTTCAGCTTGTACATGAATATTTTGCTTGTTTAATTAAGAATGGGAATTGCTATTATTATATGTGTTTTTAATTTGTTTATCAAAACATGATTCATGTGGCTAGTGGCAATTGTTCTGGGAGATTTGTGGTCGCCAAGCTGCCACCAAGCAGCCAGAGTTTGGTGCTTTGTCCGGCTGTTTTCGCCATAAACAGGCCGCAGTTCCAACTGTTGGCACCACAACTTCCTCCTTGCCACATGGTTCTCTTCTTGCACTTATTGTACACTCAGAGAAGGGTATTTATTGTTTGAATATTAAATTTATAAATTTTAATATTTGTTTTATGTTAAATAAATAACAAATATTTGATTTACATTTTGCCTTTCTAAACTTTCTTTAATAAATGTATATAAATTAAAGCAGTTTTTAAATTATTCAAATATTTTGAGATATTGTGTCTTATTAACATTATTTTATTGACCAACAGCATAATACTTTGATTAAGCAAAAATTTTGTACAGACACGAAACACTTAACAAGAAGAAAGGCTTCATAGAATGTATCGAATATCAAGTTTATTATAATTTAACTGATTTGTCAACCTAATAAAAACCAAGCCATACAAGCTTTTTGAATTTCAATTAATGCATTTTTGGCTTAGCCATAATATTTGAAAAACATTTAATTCCCCAACAAATTTTTATTTAATTTCGATATACAGTTGTTTGGCTTTCTTATAATTCTTTTTATCGATTTACATTTCGTTACTCAAGTGAAATAACGACACATTACCCATATATCGATATTTTCTGTCTCCTGTAGTTTAAAACTTGCAAGTTTCAACTGAATACTTCGAGTGCCAGCCAACTGTGGCATAGGAACATGGCTTTGCATTGCATTACGTAAGGACAATAAATTAACACGCCCCGGGGGCTGTCGAAAGTGTTGCCCGCGATTTGTGTGTGAGTTTCCAGTTGCAGCTTTCAGTTTGCACTCCGCCGTTTGTCGCGCCGAGTTTATTGAGCACTTGAGGGCCGCGCACTCAATCCGAGCGGACAGCAGCGGCAACACATCGCAGCATATCGCTGCACCGCAGCAACATCAACTACAACAGCAGCAGCAAAAGCAGCAACAGCAACTGGAGACAGGCGGCGACGCCAAATTTGTCAGGGGAAGTTGTTGGCTGTGTGCGGCGTTGCAAACATGGCAGCGGCAGTCGCTGATGCCGATACAAGTTGCCTTGAAACTCGCCGGGCAAATATCAGCCAATGCAAATATGCTCACGTTGCGTATGCGTAATGTGTGGGGGATGCCTGTCAAAGCGGAGGACATTCCAACCCGTATGCAAACAGAGTCCTGTGGGTTTTGTTTGTGCACAGCAACCGAACAAATATATTATACATTGCTTTCGGTCCGCGCTTCCTATTCCCATTGGAGCTTCGCCGCTCCTTTTGCCTGTTGCGAAATTTATTAATAACAAAATGCAAATAATGTTCACATCCGGTTATTGGATTCGAGTCCCCCCCTAACGCTTGGAGTTTGCTCTTTTCTTCGCATTTTTATGGCACAATAACGCGTCAAAATGAAATTTCTCTGCCGCGAATGTGTCAAAGTGTAAATGTTGCATATTTTTGGGGCAACAAAATTGAAATCGGTATTGATTTGCGAAGGACTTCCCCCCATATTTGACGAATAAACTTGTTTGAATTTAAATTTCGTGGCAGTTGTTGAAATTGAATCAATTATCGCGTGTTAATGCTGTTATTGAGTTGACTGAACCCGAAGCCGCACGCACTCAGAGCATGCTCGAATATGCAATAATATTTTCAATCATCTCGGTCTGATTGAAGCCACTTAATTTGCCTAAGCCCCAGCATTTACGGATCGATCGTAATCCAAATAATCCAAGTAACCGCAAAACAAGCTGAAGCCGTAACAATGTGGTGTCAAAATTCGTAAGCGACTGGCAGCCACTCAACCCATGTGGATGTGCAGCTGCCTTTCCCTGACTGCTCCCAACCGCAGAGCAGGGACCAACGACTGGGTCTTGCATCCAGTGACCGGAATCCGAACTAACTTGATCCAGTCGTGGTTGACCGTTCACCAACGATTCTCCGCATCTGCGAGCACGGTTTGACGTTAACTGCAACAACAAAGCGTAACCGCAGTCAACTTGGCCACGAATCGGATTCGAAATCGAAATCGGAATCGGATCCGGACAGGACCAAACACTTTACCCAGCCACGAGTGTCCCTTGGTCTCCGATGGCACTTGTGTGCAGGATGTGTGGTGTGTGTGTGTGTGTGCTTGCTTGTTTATGGCGTTTTCAAGTGCCTGTTGACCGTGTTACATAAATACGGAATTGACTTTTTGGCCACACAGCACTCCCAAAGCAATCGAATGGCTGCGAAACGGAGAGGCGACAGGAAATAGCGCAATGTGCTTGGCCACAATGGGTTAGGGGGTCATTTTTTATGCCTCTTCGCCTTCTTCGTTCTTATTGAATTTGCAAAAGAATGTGTGCGGAATGCAAAGGAAATTAATTCACGTAAACATAACTTGTTCCTATAAGAGGAATTTTACAAATTATGATATGGTAGATAGCCTAAACCTAAATTAGATTAAATTGAAGTAATCTTTATTAGTTTTTAGTTTACAATCTCAATTTAAGTATGAATCATAGGCCTTAGATTATGTATCTTTAAGCTCCAGTTTATGGACTTGGTTATTTCCCCTACATTTTTACACCATGAATGACCATGTCCTTTTTCAGGTGCCCCCTTGCCTTGGCAGGGCCTGAAAATAGCCCGTCACCTACCACCGGTCTGTCCCCAAAAGTTGCCGGACATCCCGCCCCATGGCAGCGGTAACATGTCTCGCGGCCGCCAAAAACACCTGAATCGCCTGCTGCCCTATCTGCGAACGGAGAGCGAGGACTGCCTGTACCTCAACCTGTATGTGCCGCACGATGGTGAGTCCTTGGGATAAATTAAATTCGCGAAAAGAGATGAAAAGATTAAAGGTGTAGGCTGAGGACACTCAACGAAGGCTGTTTCTCTTTAATTTTTTAGAAACTCTGAGTGCCCCCAAGCAGTACGCCGTTCTGGTTTACCTGCACGGCGAGTCCTTCGAGTGGAACAGTGGCAATCCGTACGATGGATCCGTCCTGTCAAGCTATGGCGAGGTGATTGTGGTGACCGTCAACTACCGCCTGGGAGTGCTGGGTGAGTACCCGTGGATATTTGGGATTTTTTCTTCCATTTAACCAGAGGCATTGGCTGTTTCGATAATCAGGTTTCCTGCGGCCCAGCATCGATGCCCACAATATAGCCAACTATGCCCTGCTCGATCAGATAGCAGCCCTCCACTGGATCAAGGAGAACATCGGTGCCTTTGGCGGCGACAACTCGCGGGTCACGCTTATGGGCCACAGCACGGGGGCGGCGTGTGTCAATTATCTAATGGTATCGCCGGTGGCCTCAGGTGAGTAGGAAGCACTTCGGCCGACATAACTCGATGAGGACCCGCTTCGGTATGTTACATTCGCCGCAGGTCTCTTCCATCGCGCCATCCTCATGTCCGGATCCGCCATGTCCGACTGGGCCGCCAGCAATCAGTCGCTGCAATTGACCATGCAAATAGCCCATGCCCTCGACTGTCCGCTCAACGAGCACGTGGAGGCGGAGGACGATGATGTCCTGCTCGATTGTTTTCGCCATCGTCGGTGAGTAGTCCACGACCAATTGAATTATTTAGAGGGCATCAGCGATATGGGGGAGTATTATAAACGGCCATAATGCCCGTTAATGCCTTTCAAATTGAGCACTGGGAGAAATGTGGAGGTTGCAGTATCAGTTTATTCCGCTTGATTGGGTCATAGAATACTCGAGGTGAATGGCCACTAATACCTTTATAAAAGGTATGGTAATAGTTTCTCTGGAGACATGTTCGGTGGATGAATTATAGGGACTCAGCATTTCGCTGGTGCAATTTGTGGCAACTTCATTATCGCTGCCATCTTCATCTGAATAGTGTCCTGTGTCATCTGTCCAGGACACTGATTCAGTTCGTCTGCCCAACGGAATTTGGAGGCTTTGTGCCCTGCCTAATGATTCGGTAAAATTTACGAGTTTGATGCGCCACAATGCCAATGGGGCGTTAAGTCCTTTAGCCCACAGGACCTTGACTAATCACGCATAATGTTGATGTCGATGCCTGGGCATTTGCATGGCGATTACCAGTAATCTTCCGTGTCCACTTTGACCTAGGTCGCTCCCGAAAAAGGGGCGGAAGAACGCCCATTGAGTAGGTGATGGATGGCAGTACTTCAACTTAATTACTTTTTAATTGATTAATTTGTCAAGTTTAAGTCAAGGCCTTTCGAGTTTAAGTAGGGAAACATTTTTAGTGGTCCTTTCCAAAATGACTGCCCATTTTCTTTATAATTTTATAAAATTATGGC
Organism: Drosophila lini; assembly: GCA_018905715.1. NCBI lineage: Eukaryota > Metazoa > Arthropoda > Insecta > Diptera > Drosophilidae > Drosophila > Drosophila lini. Next base: position 993 of record JAEIIL010006279.1, on the reverse strand, counting down.
AGAGCTTTAAGAATATTAAACGAGAGCCAATTTATTGTCTAATTAGTATATTTATTAGCGCTTATTGATCTCAATTTAATTGAAAATAATTATTTAAAAATAAATATTTGATTTTTAGTCATTAAAAATCGAGTTCTATCTAAAACATAATCGCTGGATGATAAGTTAAATATGCTTAATGCAGCATGCAACAAATATTCAATAATTCTTAAATAAATAATTCTTAAATAAAATTCCGCAAGTAAAATTTAAAACTCTTGCAATAATTCCTCTCTTATGCTGACTATGTAATTGACAATCCTATATTCTTATGACATACTATTTTTTTGCGAAACTGCATATAGTTAAGTAATTACAGCTTACAACCCTACAATTTATACCAATATTTAAATTAAGGCTTCCGATAAAACACCAGTATCCCTTACTAAAATTTATATACATTTCATATTCATTGCACGCATTTCAGCGGCTTATCCCATCAGACTACCCAGGCTCCCTCCCTTCCATTAAAGGACTCGCCACAAAAAACGCCTGAAAACCAACCCGACGAGACTTAAATGCATTTTTTTATGTCTGTGTGTGTGTGTGTGTGTGGTCTTCATTTGTATGCGTCGCACACAGCACAAGGGAGAAAACTAAAAAACAATTTGCATACAAAATGAAAAAAAGGCGCATGTAACTAAATATGTAAAACTAAATCAACAACGGCACAATAATAGTAATTATGTTAATTATGCCAACTTGCACTCACAAGCAGCCTCCAAGCAGACACAATGATGCAACAGTCGGTTGTGTTTTGTATGTGTGTGTGTTTCTGAAAAGTTTATACTTGCTTTCATGTCCCTAATACAAATTGGCACAGTAACTTGAAGATCCAAGCCAGAACTTTGGCTGACGCAAACTCTTGGTGTATTGCAAGTGAAGTACAAGGAATAGCATAGGCTCTACTGTCTAATTTACTTGGTTATTATTTTGTTATAAAGAGATAAATAA
>JAEIIL010006260.1:0-15624 GCA_018905715.1 Drosophila lini | reverse complement strand
TATTTCACTTCAAACACGAACACCAAGGGGGCGCTAATCTGGTGACGCGCAGTGTATGTATTAAATTTTGTATTCCTTCGCGCACCCCGCCTCTCATTCATATTTAAACTTCGACATATGGTAACGTTTCCCTGGCACAGCTGTTCTTTCGAATGTTTTGCAACACTGCTTTAACGGCGTTTACTAACACAGTGACTTAATCTATGAAAAAAAGTTTTTTCTCCTGAAATCCGGCCAAATTTTCTCTAAAACTGAGAATATTGGGCGCCAGAGTGGCTGCGAGTGACTGTAAGAGCACCCCAAGAGCCCCAGCTGCCACGCAGCACCGCCGTTGCATACCCACCAAAAAGAAGTGCGGCGCAGATAAAGCATCTGTCGTGGGGTAAAGTTCACAAAACGTTACTTGTCTGAAGTTAGTCAGTCGGAATCCGTCGCCATGGTCGACAACAACAACCTGCGTAGTGCGGTGATCAGCGAGGCGCCTCTGATTCCGTCCTCGAGCAGTTTTGGACCGGGGCCGTCCAGTGGCATGGGCCCACCACCGGAGGCTGTTCTACGAACTCCATACGGCAATGTTAGGGCGCTGCCCAGCACAGCGCAGCCACCCCCCCTGCCCCAGTCACCGTTCCAGCAGACACAGCAGTACGGATTCGGTGGGGGATACGGCAACAGTTACGGCCTCGGTGGCGGCTTCGGGGGCTTCAACAGTGGCTCATTCGGATACGGCGGAATGGGAGGTGGTTTCGGCAGTGGCTACGGTTATGGAGGCGGCTACGGCGCGGGCTTTGGTAGTGGATACAGCCGATTTGGAGCGCTGGGGGCCAACGACCCTGAGCAGCGGTTTATTCAGATGGCCGAGGCAAGCTCTCGGCCAGCATTCCAGAGCATCGAATCGCTGGTATCGGCGATTGGAAACATTGCCTCCATGCTAGACTCGACGTTCTTCGCCCTGACCAGCTCGTTCCGGGCCATTCTAGGAGTGGCGGCGAACTTTGGACGCCTGCGAAGTGTGTTTGCACAGTTCTGGACGACTTTTGCGATCTTTCGTGGCCTGAACTGGATCTACAGGAAGTGAGTGGCGCAGGCAGGTAGTGAAAAAGTGGAAGTGATTGACAAAGTTTCCATGCTTCCTTCTTTCAGGATTCTCTTTTGGCTTCGCCTGTCGAACCTTGATCCATCATCTGCGGCCTTTAAGAAAGCCTTTGCGGAAGCCCTAAACGAGAACAATACCCAAACAGGAGGCGCGCCTCAAGCCCAGCGAAAGGGTACTTCGCCCTGGCCGGTTCTGGCCTTCCTCAGTTTCATTTTCACTGCGCCCTACCTGATCATGAAGCTGCTGGGCACCGTGACGAACACCGCCCAGGAGGAAGGTACGCCTCATGCACATTGCACAGTTTAATTTATCTAATCGAGAGAGCACTTTGCTCCAGCCATGTGCTATAATCTGAACGATAAGGCCCGCAAACTGTTAAGATAAGCCCGCGAATAATGTATTTACTTTCATTCCCGCAGCCCGTAATCCGGCCAAGTGGACGACACCGATTCAGACCCAGGCTGTTTACGATTTTGTGGGACGCAGCCAGAGCGAGCTTTCGCTGCGCGCCGGCCAGTCGCTCCAAGTGGCCCCCCGCGATATCCAGCAAACCCTTAACCTGCTCAATACTGGCTGGGCTCTGGCCACCATAGATGGCCGAACCTCCGGGATCATTCCAATCAACTATGTAAAGTCGCCTCAGCAAATGCGACAGGAAGTCCAGGAGCAAGTGAAACCCGCTCAGCCACAACCACAGCCTGAGCTGATGGATTTGTCTGCGGGGGCCTTTGCGGCGCCACCGTTGGAGCAGCAAATGAACTACGACTTTAACTTGGCCGCCCAGCAGGAAGGTCCGCCCTCCACAACAGCAGCGGCATTCGAAGAGGGCTTCGCCTGAGCTCTGGTCAACTCGCGTGAAAATTACCTCTAAGTTTAGTTTGGTTTGGTGTTCAGTTTTTGTATATGCACCTCCTTATGTTTTAAGTTGGCTTTCCGCCTTTTGTACATTTCCATTTAGTTGTTAACGTCAATTACTCAGCTTAGTAAACATCCCATAGACCATGCGGCATTATTTATGTTTTCTTTTGTGTATTTTTGCCTCTAGACAACTTCCCAGTAGACTAAAACTTCGTTTATGATATAAAAATCGATAGTTTTGCGGATTTCAGGCAGACAAAACGTCCGATTCAGACTCTTAAACTATAATAAATGGTCTCATTTTTTGAACCCGAATAAGATTTTAATTGCGGACCTTTTAGGACATCATTAGCGGGTATAATCCTAATAATTTGCGATACTCGTCTGTTTGCGCGTCCGGTTTTGAGCATTTAGCGAAACTAATGCGGCAAGTCCGATTCTTTGTCCGTATTTAATATCTGTAGCGGACATTTATTGAATCCACCCGCTTAAGGTCCGGTTTTTTTTCTGCTGGGCGATTTACATGAAGGGTGACTCCGTTGAATGACAGAAAATACGATGCGCTGCTTGGTTTATCATATTTTACAATATGCAAATCATTTTATTAACTCGTTACTCGATTTCGTCTGGATCTTCATTTGTTGTTTCCTTTCATCAATATGCATTATTTATTTCGATTTATTACACAACTATATGCTCTCGACACTTACTCGTTAACGCCTTCTACTTTGACTTTTACTAATTTGTATTTGTATTTGCATGCTTTGTATTCACTTGAAGAGAGTTCGATAATATAAATACAAATTCAGAAAATGTGTATATCGCTTTAAATGTTATTACTAATTTTAGGTAGGTTGATTATTTTGCAATTATCTGTTCTCCATTGTCAATCTAAAATCATGGTCAAACGTCATTCGTTCGTTTGTTTATGAATTATTCAAGCAAATTAAACATATTTCATATGTTCGTTCTTGTCTGCAGTTCAAACTGCGAGTGGCCTTCAAAAATAATTGCATTTCTTTACGGTTGTGTGTACAATTTTGGTATATAATATATAATTAAGAGACATTTACCACCCGTAACATAATCGCGGTCACTTAGGCCCACCCAAACATGAAAAGGCAAGGAGGGGTAGGGGCAGGAGACTCATAACAACTAATAAGAGAAGAGCATTTGCCTGGGCCAATTAGCTGAATAATGTATAAATTGTTGCACTAAAATACGGGCTTTCTGCTTAACTAGACAAATTATTTTAAAAACGTTTTGAGCTTAAACATAAATCCTCAATGATACAAGTAAAAACTGTGTATGCAAACTACATGTACACGACATACATGAACATCCGATTTCGGCTCTTTATAAGTTAATAGTCTCTCATTGAGAAAGTAAACAGAACCAAGTGAGTGGCTGGGTCGGAGTGAACTGGAGGGGAGTGAATTGCCTAGCCAGAGGGCAAAACTAGCGTGGCAAACCCAACAACGCGTTGATAAACGTAAAACTAAATGAATCCTCCGCATCTGCAACTCCTCCATCCGCATCCGCGTCCGCATCGGCCATAAAAGATGGCGCAATGCCGGCGGCACTATCAGCTCAATCGATGTCGTCCTCAAGTTCGTCATCATCCAGCTCCAGCTTGAACTCGCCATCGGTGGTGGTGTGCTGTGCCGAGTGCTGTGCAAAGCCTTGGGATTCGTTGGTCGTCTCCAGGTACCCATTGAACTCATTGTCCTCGTCGTCCGAATCGTACATGGTTTCCACTGCCTTGCCAGTGCCGTAAGCTGAATAATAAGCAATGTAGGCATAAATAACATAAAATATTCGAAGGAGTCCAGTAGCTCTCTACCTTCTACGTATTTGGCGAGATTTGGCGGCACCCAGGACTTGACTCGTTCAATATTCTCCGGCGTGCACTCTCCCTTGTCCAGCCCTACGAGAGTTACAAGTTATAAAAGTTAGTCTCCAAGCAAAAGAGTAATCTTGTAATGCCCGCTCACCCAACAGGAGGCCCATACGCTTGAGGACCTCAATATCATCGTGCATTTCAAAGGTCTTGTCGAACTTGAAAATGTATTCGGACCTGAAACACGAGACGAAAGAACACCAGATACGAGATTAGTAGGAAATTAGACTTGCGGGAAGGGAGGAGAGGGGAGAGACTAACTTGTCGTTGGTTACACTGCAGTTGATTTTGGTGGACTTGTGCGTGTTCACGATTATGAACGGCAGCTGAATCGAGGCATTTGGCGAAGGCACCACGCCCTGGCTTTCGTTCCGCTTGTTCCGCTCGACCAGGCCCTTGAATGCCACATGCTGCATGACCATTTCCCGCAGCATTTCGTGCTTCTGCTTGATCCGCTCGCGGCGGCGGCAGTTCTCCTCTTCCACGGCCAGAACTTGCTACTCGAATGGAAAACATTAGCATTGGAGCGGTGGCTGGCAGATCGGACAGAACTTACCTCGGCTGAATTGGCGGGCAGGCCTATCCAGCGAATCTCCTTTTTGTCCTTGGAGATAACATTGATTGCCATCAGTACGTTGAGAGCATCGTAGACACGACGTCGGATATTCTTTTGATCACAGTTGTTGTCGTACGCATTGTTCTTCATCTCCTCGCTAACCAGATCGTCGGCCACCTCATTGTACGTGGTCTTGCCCTTTTCCTCAACCTTCTCGCAGACCTTCATCGAAAAGTGGCGCAGGCCCTTTCCGGCCTTGTCCGGCTTGCGCTTCCTCTGGACTGATGACGACGAGCCGGACAGGGAGTGCAGGGAGTTGCTCTGAATGGCATGGCTAATGGCGGGAAACAACCAATGCATTAGCTTCTATAACCTGTCATCGCCTGCGTGGGTGAGAACTTACAGTTTTGATTTTATTTTCATAGGATTGTTTGGCGTGAACTTCACATAGCGATCCCCTTTTATCTGGAATTAAAGAGTGTCAGTTCCACCTGGAGAATGCCGACTCTGCGACCAACTCACCACGTCGTACATGCCACCGCTGACTCCGCTTGCGCTCTTTTGCGCCACCACAGTCGTGTACGAAGTATCTGCAAAACAGACCGATCGAGGGGGTTAATAAAGGCGTGCGCATGGCGCTTGGGAGGGATGTGCCTTACTCTCTGATTTTGGAATGACCAATCCATTGTCCTGCAGCCGTATGAACTGTCCCTGATTGCCGGAACCCTGCAGATTAGCAAAAATGGATTAGGTGGTTACTTCGGCCAAGGAATTGTCCTATCTGAGCTCACCATCTGACTGAAGGCGCCCATGCGTCCCACGTTCCCAATGCCGCTGCCACTTCCACCGCCGTTTCCGCTGTTACGCGCCGATGATCCGGTGGCGTACACCACGGCGGACTTTCCGCCCTCCATATCGGACTTCAGTTGGGCCGGCTTGAGCATCTTGGCGATTTGTCCTGCGGGAGGAGATGCGAGAATCGTACGCCTGAGTTTCGGATACACACATAACACGCGGCTGAGTTGCTTCTTTGATAACACAACTGCACGTATGTGTTCTCACAGATACAAACGCGGCAATGTGTGCGTGTGGTACTATCAACGATGCGTTGTGTTCGCCGCGCCGCGAGCGAAGAGAATGGAGCGAACGAAGCGACGAAACAAACGAATCGAGTTGAGCGCGCTACTGGAGGCGGCGAATGCAGCTACAACACCAGCGGCCATATAACATCCATCTTTGCGGTGGAACATTAGGGGTGCATACATCTACGCGTACACACTCGCACACACAGGGGCGCCGTGTGTGTACACACGATGGTGGCACAAGGATAAAGATGCAGAAACAGAAGCAAAAACAGAAACAACCCGAAACCAGATCGCCTGGCCATAGAGATGAGCAGCACGTGACCGAAAGTGAACCCTGTCAAATTAGTGGTGGTGCGATACAAGTTCGTGACTGGGGACGATATTTGGCCAGTCACTGGTTGCTGTTTGGAGATATTACCCAAAAGGATATCGAAGGGAGTTTGATAAGTATTTATGTACATCTAAAAAAACGGAAATTGATCATCACAAGTAGTATGCGTACCAAACGACATTCGTTACTTTTAATTATCAAAAATACATGTTTGAAAACATAGAAAATCGATATCTTGTAATATCAGAATATACGTTATTCATGTGAATCGTGAAGAAGTCCTACTATCATCTCCATAATAAGTAAGTTCATTATTATTTTAAAAACTAATTCGAACTAGACTCTAATGACAAAACTACAAATACTTTGGTTGGTTTAAGATTTGTAATAATTCGGCTGTTGACGCTGATCAATAATATATAGGGTAGGAAATCACTAAAATCATAATACCCGGCAAGGGTATAAATATGTATTGTGAACCCATATGTTGTCTGCGAGTCTGCGGAAGGTGGCAGCCCTGGATTCATGCCTATGTAACCGGCTTTTTCTAAGCATTTCAAGTTTTACAGCTTGCTCGATGGGATAATTATTCACCTGTCGCCGCCCGATATTTGCATAATCATAACAACAAACAAAGCAAGTGGACGAAGAAGAATCGTGATGAGGAGGAGTTCAAAACAAAAACAGCAAAGGGTCGAAGAATACTAAAAATATCTGCCACTCTCTCACTTTGCCCCGCCACACACCTGCGAATGACTCACGGAGGCTTAACCGATGGAATACGGATGTATATACGGGCGGAGGGTCCTGGGAGCCTTGCACTCGACATGCAGTGTCCCACACCGTTCAAAGGAACAAATAATCCTCGATATTTGTAGAAGCAGCACCATGCATAGTTCGGCCATACCAAACAACCAGTTAACCACCGGCCCGACACTAAAACTGCGTTTATGCGTGCAACAAATTCGTAAAAGAAACGAATGAATCTATTGTCGTTCAAAAGGGTGGTTATGGCAACTTACTGATTCTGCTAACCTATTAAACAGAACCAGCTGAATTAATTTGAGCCGAAAATTTCAATAAAAAAGTGTAGAGTTAAATAATTATTCTATCTTATTTAAATCTAAAAATTAAAAAATATGTTTACCAAGAAAAATCCACCTTCTCATAGAAGAAATAACAGGTATAGCTGATAATTAAATCTTTGTTGGTAAGAAGCTGAATAAAGCTGTAAGCTATAGTGTGGGCGGTTGCTTGATAGTTACTTCTTGCGACAATTTGCGCATAAACGCGGCAACCTACAAACACACACGTGTACAAAGTCGCTTACACATGTTTGGCGTTCGCCTGTTTTGGGCCTCAGCTTCGTTGACGTGCGTACGTGTGTTTGTGTGGCATTGTTGTTCTTGCTTTGGCCTTTTCTCTCTGTACCTCGAGCCCCACTCGCGCGCTCCCCACTAACCGCCACGGGGGGACACATGACAGAATATAACGCCTTTCCGCCGAGTCTATGGCTGAAACTGCCCAAATCTTTTAGGCGGCCTGCGAGAAATGCGAAATCCTCACCCCGAATATGCAGCAGCTAAGCGGAATAATCAGCTGTTGGACGCCCGATAAAATGTGGGAGAAATGCTTCGGTGTGTGTGCGTGTAAGAGTGTGTGTGTGCGCGCCAACTGGGCGATGGGCGGCGAATGGAAGATGGTGGTGGAATGGGGGAGTGGTGGCAAACCGATTTTAGTTGTTATTTTGCGGGGGTCTCTGCCTTTTATTATTACTTTTTGCCAATTTCTAGCGCTGTGGCACTGCGCTGCGCGCCCCAACTCGTCTCGGGGCCCCCAAAGCGTATCAAACGATGAATATTGTAGTCAAAAGAAACCCGAAAAAGAAAAGATGGCGTTTACGCTGCCCATGCAACTTTGTAGTATCGCACCCGCCTCCATCCGTGCGTGTGTGCGTGTCGCCGAGCGTGCGGGTGTGTGTATATATATATAAGCGATAGCGCGTACACCAACGCAATGCCAGGCCATTTATCCTGACGGCATGATTGAGGGAGTCCCTCCAGTTCCGCCCACTTACCGTGTTCGTCCCGGAAGAAGAAATTCACCTCGTCCGCCTTCACTGCACCGCTCGCGGAGGTGTGCGCCATCTTTGCAGTACCAGCAGCCTCAGCAGCAGTTGTGACCCCTGCTTCCTCTTGTTGTTGTTGCTACCGCTCAGGTAGGCAGGTGCAGGCTCCCGTAACGCTTACCGCTGGGTCGCCAAACGGAAGGTTCGGGCACGAGCAACTTGTATAGATGGGTTTGGGTGGGGGCGCGGGCGGGCGACGTACTGCACCCACGGGTTGGCACGTGTGCAAATCCGGATCGGATCGGGTCGGACCCGGACCACAAGCACACTCTCCGCACAAGTTGCAAACTCGCTGTCGTTCGAGTCAAAATGGCGAGCGCATTTTTGTTCACTTCCAGAGCATTTTTTCTGGTCACACACACACAGCGGCGGCCGCAAAATCGCCGCGGAGCCTCTTTTTCGGGTACTTTTTCGCGTACTTGGCGTCGTTCGATTTTCACCAGCCCTAGCGCAAAAGCCTCGCCGGACTCGTCGCTTTCAAATGCGGTATTGGAACACGGATCTAACTATCTTCGAGGCTCAGCACGATAGGCACAAAATTTCCACCAAGTCGTTGCTTTTCGTTTTCATGTGGGAAAGGCTAAGCAGCTGTGCGCGCCAATTTACGCATCAATCCGTTTTGCTGAGAATACTAGCTGAAAACACCAAATTTAAGCCATTAGCAGGATTTGTGCAAACTTTAAGCCTGGCCACATTCTCCTCGGTTTTTGAATCCAATTGCTAAGGTCTTTTTAACATGTAAAACCTTCGAAAAGACCCATATTTTTTACTGGTTTCCTGCTTTTTTAATGGCCATTTGTCCCAAACTTGTAAAAATATGTGAAAAAATACATTGATGTTATTTTAATTATTATTATGAATGGTAAAAGAGAAACCGATAACAGCGAAAATATTTGGGCTTCACCATATCGATCAGGCAGCTGATGGCCGGCGACCACTTACAGCACTGGCCGCAAATGTAAACAAAGTTGCCACTGCGCATCCCAGGGTTATTTTTACGACAGCCCAACACTGTCATACTGCGGAGCCAATAAAAAGATTTACCCCGATTTTGGGTTTAAAAAATGACAAAGCAGGATCCAAACAATCAGCCGATCCGAAATTCCTCAGGAGTTTAACAAGACCGCCCCCACCCACTCAGAACTCAGCGCTCAGCTCCCGCGGAGGAGCAGCCGCAGCCACAGAATGGTAGATCCGGTGGCAGCGCTCTGCAACTATAATGTCCTGGAAGTGATTTTTTCCTACCTGGAGCTGGACGACCTTAGCAAATGCTCGCAGGTGTGCAAGAGCTGGTACCACTTCCTGAACGACGAGATCAGCGACGTGTGGCGCTGGCACTGCCTGAACAAGCTGCCCAAGGAGGCGCTCAAATCGGACTTGCTGGCCTCCCTTTCCACCTACAAGACGAAGCTCAGGGCTTACTTCCACGCTTGGAGCCCGAACGACTGCTCGCGCAACGTGTACATAAAGCCAAATGGATTCACCCTGCATCGGTAAGGCTGCCTTACCGGCGTCCATCTACATGCGCGCTCGCGATCTCTTAATTGGTCTCTTCCGTTCGTCAGCAATCCCGTGGCACAGAGCACAGATGCGGCCCGCGGCAAAATCGGCTTTAAGCACGGACGTCACGCGTGGGAGGTTATTTGGGAAGGACCATTGGGCACCGTGGCGGTCATTGGCATATCCACGAAGGAGGCGGCCCTACAGTGCCACGGCTATGTAGCCCTGTTGGGCTCCGACGAGCAGAGCTGGGGCTGGAACCTGGTCGAGAACCACCTGCTGCACAACGGGGACATGCAGGGCAGCTACCCGTTGCTTAACAACGCCCCCAAGTACCAGGTGGGCGAGCGGATACGCGTCATACTCGACTGTGATGATAATACGCTGTCTTTCGAGAAGAACTACGAGTTTCTGGGCGTGGCCTTTCGGGGTGAGATATGAATTCCCAAGTGCCAGATTTTGTACGTTATCTATCCTTCCTTTCGCTCTTCCGTTTGCAGGGCTACCAGACAAGAAGCTCTATCCCACAGTATCCGCTGTCTACGGCAACACCGAGGTGTCAATGGTCTACCTTGGCACTCCGTTGGATGGATAGTTCTGGCGGGGATGGATAGAGATGCAGCCTTACCGCGTACAATTTGTTTAAAAAACTCAATGAATCAGCTAGTTTTATGTGTACATTTGTATTTATCTTTATTACGTTTGCTTCATTCCACCTGCAACTCAGTTCGATATTTTAAATTTAGTTAATAGTTCGTGTTTGTACAAAATTTTGCATTTCTTTGTTTTAACGCCACGCCAAAGTTAAAGTTCACCTCCGCACAACCTTCACCTGGCAATTTACGTTAGTTATATGAACCAAATGAATAAATTATAGCGATTAATAAATAATTGAATCGTGTTTATATATTCAGAACGTGGTTGACTGCAACCATGTCACAGAAAGAACTGCAGCTCGTGCCATTTTTTATTGAACTTTATTAAATAACCTATTACTTCGCGTTGTCTGAGGAGCTCTTGACCTTGGCCCAGTTGTCTTCATCGAACAGATCATCGAAGTCGTTATAGAAGTCGGCGTGGACATGCTTATCGTTGGCCGGGAGATGATCCATCATCATTCCTGTGGCACCGCCAGACTGCAAGGAGGAAGAATGCGCATTTTAACATCTCCTGTTTTTAGCCAAAACCTTGCTGGTAGGCTTACCTCGTCCATTTCCATGTAGCCAGGGCCTTCCGAAAACATTTCATCGGCAGCCAGGGAAGGTTTCATGTTTAGGTCCATTCTAATCTCCTTTGAAACGTATTTATTGTTTGTTTTTACGCGTCTGGTTGCCAAAATTTTCAGTCACTTTGCCGGTGCTGCCACTGCGATGCATACGCGCCATCTGGCAGCACTTCCACCAGCTGATTCCGGCTAGCGATTGGAGTAGGTAAATATTTTTATAAACTTTAAAGAGAATGGTGCGCGTTGGCCTGCAGATCTCCGCCACACTGGAGAATATAGATAAGCTAGAGACGAGCCACCCCGACTACCCCTTCTTTTTGAAGCTCACCTGCAGCAACTGCGGAGAGCAGTCGGACAAGTGGCACGACATCACCGAGTCCGAGCGCGTGGGGCAGGACACCCGCAATGCAGCCGGCTCCAATTTCGTTATGAAGTGCAAGATGTGTGCCCGCGAGAACAGCATCGATATCGTGGAGAAGTCCAATGGTAAGCGCTCTGTCCAGATCCAGGCTTTATCCTAACTAATCTTATCCTGATTTCTCATCTGAACAGTTGCGTATACTGCGGACGATGCCGGTCGCTTCAAGACCATAGTCGTCTTTGACTGTCGCGGTGTGGAGCCTGTGGAGTTCTCACCCCGAGCCGGATGGCGCGTCTCCTCATCAGAGAACGGTCAGGCCTTTGAGGATGTCGACTTGTCTGAGGACGATTGGGTGGAATATGACCAGAAGAATAACAACTCGGTGGGCGTCTACGAGTTCGCATCAAAGTTCATCAAGCTGAAAAAGTGATACGGTTTCTTAGTGATTAACATGAGAATTTTCTATTTTGGTGTCTAATATACATATGACCAGGACCAGGTTATTCATAATACAGATTTATAACTAAACTTCCATTCAAAACACCCTTTTCGTTTGATTAATTATTATTACCTTTACAGTAGTAACCCTTGAATAGTAAAATGCATTTATCAGTGAGGAGGATGTCCACATTGGTTTTCAAAAACTCTTTAGCTATTCAATAGTTTTTATTTTCTGTTAAATGTTATGATACGTAACACTATTTTCTCGCTACTGAAAATAAAAGTTCTTCAGACTCAGAAATAATCACTCGATTGATTTTATAAATAAAAGTTGTATGAATAATGTATAAATTTAAATATTTTAAATCTGTTTTATACGAAAGGACATCACAAAATCGATTTTCCTGCTGGTGGAATAGGAATAAATGAATTTGAATATGCTTTAATCTATCTGCAAATTGCATTTCTTTCTCATCAAAGCCACAAACTAGCAGTATGTTTGTTTTCCATATTGTTAATTTAGGTTATATAACATCGAAATTTCCAAACAAACATGTATTTATAAACACCAAAGATATGCCATTTCTCCTGATTGTTTCTATATTATCTAAATGATCTTTTCGGACCGAAACAGACAGTGATCCTGAAAACTCATACGACGCATACATTCTTTAGGCATGCTTATTGTCAACATTATAATGTTCTCAGTACGGGTATACATATATCTCTTAAAAAGGACGTAAATATCTTTATGATCTGTTGCCTCTCTTAAATGTTTTTGCAGTGAGAGAAAGTAGCCAGCCGGCCTTCTCTTTGCGAAACATTTTCTCTTTGGCATTGTATTGATTTTAATGCCGGCTAGCTTACTTTGATTTTAGATTGAGCACGAAAGATAGCCTTCTGGCAATTGTGTTTGCCTCTCTGTGTGCGTTTGCATGATGATAATTTTCAAGACATTTTAGTATTTCGCCAGACGTTGGCGCACTCGGTGATAGAACGCGATCCGGATTTCGGATCCACTTTCTGAACCCAAACAATAACAAAGCAACACGCGTCTGCCGCGCCTGGCTCAATCTGGTGAATAATTGCTATAAAAGCACCTGTCAAGTGTTGCGTTTGCCGACGGCGGCAATCTCACATAGAACTTAGGGAGTGAATGCAGCAGCACAGTTTAATAGCATTACTTATACGCATCGTTCAAAATCCGCTGTGATTAGATAACGGGAGCACGGTTATCTGGACACCGGGCCAGTGTGTTATTGCAGAAATCCCTACCCAGTCGATGCAATAAAAGATTCCCCCGCGCATCTGACCTTTGCAAGCTAACGTGACCTCTTCACCCGGCCTTTCAGCTCGTACCGGATAACCGGCTGGTGATTCCCACGAATCCCACTTCATCATCCATTATGCATTTTTCAAGGCTGGCACGCACCCGAGGCGGTATCTTTATGTCGTTAACAATAATACTGGAAACACATATGTACTTAGGTCCAAATGCATTCCGATTGCAACACTATGCAACAATTTATCTCAATTGGAAGAGATTGGTTTGCATGACTGCATGAAGGACAAATCAAGCAAAACTATGTATGTATATTAATTAGCGTCAAAGTCAATCCATCAGTCCTAAAGAGCACTTCATAGTTCGAAGAAACGGAACAATTGTAAAAAACCTACACATTTGGTTTTTGTTTGTAATTTATTTTATTAAATATGGACACTAGTGCTTTTATTATTTAGCGAATTTGTGGTAAGGTCAATGAACACACGGGCTTAATTTTGTATTAAACTTGGGTTTTAAAGAATGTTATCTTAATGAGAAGAAAATTGAGCAAATTATTCATACAGCTCTGGGATTGATTTTGTAAACTAAAAATTAAGCGTGTGAACAATGAAATCAAAAAACTTTAAATTGTCTTTGTAAATTTGTTGTCTAAATATTCTATTTACGTTCACTTTTAATATGTATCTATGTACATATACATATGTATATCAATGCTTGGTCCAAATTTCATGCGTGAAAAAATGTTCCCTTGCCGACCATATTCTTGTCACTAAATTTTGTAGCTCTAAAATGATAGTCCTAGAAATATTTGGTTTTATTACGACGGACCGACAGACAGAGTTGAGTAAATCCACACCAAGAATATATCTTACAGTTTCAATGTTTCCACAGTTAGTGTATATTCTTATATCGTATTTCAGCTTTGTTGGATTGTAATAATAATCTCTAATCTCTAATAATAGTGAAATTAATAATGGAACAATCGTACTCTTAGCTCCAGAAGTGTACAGTATATTTTCATGAAATAAGAATTGCTCCAAAATTCCTTGAAGTCTATAGTTTTCCACAAGAGTCTCTTCTTATTTTAACAATTTTTTTAACTGCAGATCGATGTCTCCATGGATGAATTTTTATATACAAGGCTAAAGAAAGCTTTTATATTTTTCGTGTGACCTCTGGCTAGAACTTAAAAGTGCCATGTCAGCTCCAGCGCCTGGCTGCCCCGACTTTGACGACATCCTTGGTCAAATCGGAGAGTTTGGCCGATTCCAGCGCCGAAACTATCTACTCATCTGCCTCCCGGTTTTGTTCGCTGCCGCCAATAGTCTCTCGTACGTTTTCACTGCGGGATCTCCTACCTATCGATGCCAAGTTCCCGGCTGCGACAGCCTCGAAGCGCCCCTCTACGGAGCGGATTGGGTGTCTGCAGCCGTGCCTGGAACCTGGAGCAAGCAAGGACACTTCACTCCGGTGACCTGCGAGAGGTTTGTGGCGAATGTAAGCAGCGTCCAATGGAAGCCAGTGGAATGGTGTTGTGCTGACAACTTCACAACGGAGACGGAGCGCTGCAAGCAATTTGTGTACGGCACCTCGGAGCAGACGATCGTACAGCAGTGGGGACTCCAGTGTCCGGAGAACCTCTGGAGGCTGGCCTTCGTGGGTACAATGCACTTTGCAGGCCTGGTAGTTGGTACTGCGCTTTCCGGCTACCTAGCCGACCGGTGAGTATACATACTATATATATGATATGTTGATATTGAATCTGAAGCGAGTTCTTGTACGCCTGCTCCCTGATCCTCCCTGTCACCAGTAATCCAAATATCTCTCTTTAAGGTTTGGTCGAAAGCACGTATTTTTAATCTGCATTGTGTTCATGGCTGTAACGGGAGTGGCGCAGGCACTATCCTGGAATTATACTAGCTTCCTGGTCTTCGCACTGCTTAATGCCGTGGGCACTTCCGGCGTCTACCCACTGGCTTTCATCATCGGCGTAGAAATGGTGGGGCCCCGGAAGCGCGAAATGTGCTCCATTGTTCTTAACTACTTCTACGCGGTGGGAGAGGCGCTCCTGGGTCTGGCAGCCTTTCTCCCCGATTGGCGTCATCTGCAGATGGCGCTCTCGCTGCCACCGTTACTCTGCGTGGCCTACTTCTGGCTGGTGCCCGAGTCGGTCCGATGGCTGCTGGCCCGCAACCGTCGCGAGCAGGCCGGCGTGATCATTCGTCGGGCGGCGAAGGTGAACCGGCGAAACATCTCTGCCGACCTGATGGCGAGCTTCAAAGAGCAGGAGCTGAATGAGATAGCACTTACGGAGCTGGAAGCGTCTGCTGCGCCTGTGGAGTTAAAGGATGACCAAATTTGGCGTGCCGTCAAAGAGGTGTTTGGCTCTCAGACACTTTTGGCTCGGTATGCCATCATGCTGCTCGTATGGGCTGTGAACGCCATTGTCTACTATGGCCTCTCGCTGAATGCCACTAACTTGAGCGGCAATAAGTACCTAAACTTCGCGTTGGTTTGCCTGGTGGAAATCCCTGGCTATAGCATCGCCTGGGTTAGTATCTCCCGCCTTTAACCCAGGAATAGATCATGGTCATAATCGTAATCCGTATTCCATAGTTTTGTTTGCGCAGACTCGGCCGGCGTCTGGCTCTATCCGGCTCTTTGTTGCTGTGCTCCGTTACCTGTGTAGCCAGTGGCTTCGTGACCCTGGGTAACTATTACCTTTATCAATTTATATTATAACAAATTGCAGTTTTAGGTGTTATTGTTTAATCCAATGACTTAAAATCAGGGACCGTACCAGTTAACATTTTTATACCCTTGCAGGGTATTATAATTTCAGTCAGAAGTTTGCAACGCAG
>JAEIIL010006250.1:0-14053 GCA_018905715.1 Drosophila lini | reverse complement strand
AATGAAATAAAACAATTTTGTGCCTAATTATTTACATGTTTAATATATTTACATGCTCAATGTAAAGGACAATAGCGACCTCTTGCGATGTCGATCCACTTTGAGATACGGCCTTATTTTCATAGATATATAGCTATGGAAGAAGTACCTTAAGAATTTTAAATACACAAGATATTCTTCAAGGAATTTATAACTACTGCCTTTAATATATATTTTTTAAATCAACGGTTTTTATAAATTAAGTCAGTTAAATGAAAAATGTAAAATTTATAAGTCATAATTTTTACAAGTGAAATGTGAAGCCTACTTCTTTGGGCAACTCTTGAGCGTTGCAAATTGTGTTGCCTATTTTCAGGGGCCTGTCATATATTCTAGCAAATTCAGCGCTTACCAACACTAAAACGTCATCCATTGAAAGGAACATTCCACATACGCCCCACTGACTTCCTGTTGCATTATATTTATACAAAAATATTAAAAGACTAGCTTTTTGGGAAATATGTGACAGTCGTCATTTATTTGTTCAAAAGAAATAAAATTAATATTGCAAAAAGAGAATGTAAGAGGCTAAAACTTAAATTGCTTTAAATATTTATATCAATAAGGGTATAAAAAATAGATAAATTACTAACTAAATTGCATGAGATTGTTGGTTACTTCGATTGTTTTTGTTTTCGCTTTTGGATTTTTGTGTGTCTTTTGTCTTTGTTTGCTGGCTTAACTAACAGTAAAAGCTAATATCTAGGTGGAATTTGATTGTGGAAAATCTCAAAGGGTATTCGATTGGATAACAAATTTGGACTAATCTAGGGATCGAATCGCTTTTTGCTGCTAGCTAGCATTGTGCTAAGAATTAAACTAGTTTTTAAATAACAAATTTCGAGTAGTAGGCGATTCGTACTTCGCCAAAAGTGGAAATGTCAATCAACTTGCTTAGGCGCTATGTACAGATAATGATGTAATAGAGTTTTCGATGGGCGGCGGATGGTTCTTGGAGAACGCCTCCCTTGGTATACGCGCGAGACTAAGGCCTATAAATTCTTTGGAGCTATGAGATTTATGATGTAACAGCAGATTCTTTGGTCCTGGTGCAGGGCAGCCCTCGCAGCCTCCTCGTGCAGCGTGGCCTACTCCATCTTGACCACCGTTTCCCGCTCCACGCCAAACTTGCGCTCCATCTCCTGCAGCTGCTGCTGTGCAGCGTGCATGGCATAGTTGGTGGCGGCCACATGCTGGTCATGGTGTCCCATCTGCTGCTGCTGGAGGTGCTGCTGCTGCTGCTGCCTCTGGAAGGCGGCCAGCTCGTAGTGCTCGTCCAGCGAGGTTGATCGGCTGAGCATTAGCTCTCCGTGCTGCTGCTGCTGATGGTGATGTTGGTGATGCTGTTGATCAATCTGCTCCTGCTTGATGAGGGCCGGCTGCTCGTCCTCCTCCGCCGTCAGGTAGTAGGGCGGAGAGCCGTGACCCGGCTTACAGAGCGGCATCGCCGCCTGACCAAGTCCCAGCTGGTGATAGGGATTCTGCAGGCTAATAATGCTGTTGCTGCTGATGCTGTTGTTGAGGCTCAGCGAGGATAATGTGCTCGATGCCGTGGTCGGTGTTGACGTGTTGCCCACTGCCGCCGCTGACACCACCGTGGAGGATGGTGCCTGCGAGGTGAGCGACAAGGCCTCCGACTTGATTGTGTTGATCGCCGCCGCTGCCGCTGCCGCTGCTGCTGCTGCCGCCGTAATCGAGCTCGGCATGAGGTGGGCCAGCAGCTGATGCTCGCTGCTCCCGCTCCCGTTCCCGGTCCCGCTGCTCAGCTGCTGAGCTTGCAGATATTTCTGTATAAGTTTGTTGTTATTCTCATTGCTACTATGGTTGTTGTTGTTGTTGAATAGCGTGTTATTGTTATTGTTATTGTGAAGGTGATGTGTGGGCGAGGATGTGTTGTAGATGGAAGTGGGCGTGCCGGGCGTGCAGGATTGCTGCTGCTGCTGATGATGATGATGTTGCTGCTGCATGTTGATGGGTGACATTTGGTAGGACGAAGTGGGCGACATGTCCAGTCCGGAGCAGAGCTGCTGCTGCTGCTGCTGGTGCTGGAGCGTATGCGTCTGATGTGATGTGGCTGAGGGCGATAATGAGGATGCCATGCTATGAGGCGAGCTGGCCGCCGATGAGTGCTGATCAGCCAGCAGCTGCTGCTGCTGCTGCTGGAGTTGCTGCTGCTGCTGCTGAAGTTGCTGCTGCTGCTGCGATGAGTATGGCATGTATGGTTTCATTTCTGTCTGTGGTTTCATATCTGACCAGGTGAGCGGGGAACAAAAAGAAAGCAAACATCACGAATTAGGCATGCACTCGGACTGGCAAATCACCGAGGAAACTCACCATCATTCACATCCATCTGACTGCTGTCCATTCCCAGGCCAACATTGTGGCAATTTGCCGACAAGGAGCCACTCTCCAGCGTGGAGTTCAGGGCGCTCTTCATTTTGGACTTGGACTTTTCGCCCTTGGTGCCCTTGGGTTTGCGCTTGCGTTTCTGTAAGGCAATGAAAATATATTATTAGTTTTGAATTTATTAATTGTAAATAAAAGTTAATGAAGTCTAAAGCCATTTACTCTAAGCTATTTTAAGAAAGTCGAAAGCTTAAAGAAGCCACTAGAAGGCTAGTGGAATTTATCTCTATTTCATTGAAATTAAAAGCCATAAGAGTTCCTTAAGCAGACTTTCAGACTCACCTGTATGGTATCCTTCTTCATGGTCAAAGGTCTGGCCACGCTGTGCAGCTTAAAGTACAGGCCGCAGGCATTGCACACGGGCTCCCCGGCGGGATTGCGTCGCCACAGCGACGTGTAGGTGGTGAGGCAGTTGGAGCAGGACAGTCCGGCTCGCTTTGTGGCGCTCTGGAGGTGGGGAAAGATCGGAGGATTAGTTAAATTTTGTACACTTAGGTAGATCGGAGTAGCTTTCGTGTGGAACAACTTTTCTATAGAAACACCAGTGGTGGATTTACGGATTTACAGGTTAGTCAGTGATTAGCAACGATTCGGGGCTAGGTTAGTGGCTCTACTCGTTCTACTCTTTCTCTGTTAGTGGGATGGCTTCTGGGGAGGAGTTCGGTGGGGAGTTTCGGTTGGTTTGGCTGGGTTTGGTTGGGTTTGGCTTGGGTTCTTTGGTTTCGGTATCGGTAATTAATGAGCGACCTACCAAGCGTCTCGAATTGGCGCGACTAACATGCTCGTCGAGAGTTGTGGCTGCTGTCGTTCCCGCTCCCGTTCCCGACGCCGCAGCCGCCGTTGCCGAGGTCGCACCCGAGGCTGGACAGGAGCCGGAGGCCTGCGAGCTGGCGGCGCTCGTGCTGGCCTTACTACGGCCACCGCCGGCCACATTAAATGAGTAGTTCTTATAGAAATCCCCGCCTGATTCAGCGGCCACTGGAATTGAGCAATCAGAATGGTTGTGGTTGGTTGTAATACACAAGGAGCAGAGGTGTCTACAATGTCTCGTTTCGTTTCGATTCGATTCGATTGATTGGTTTTCGCATATTAAACTAATTGGCATTTCGTAATATAATAAATTCAATTAATTTTTGTTCGTTTCTCTCTTGGAGCTCTTGGGGAGCTCTTGAGGGTCTTGAAGGGGGCGGGCTGACTCTGGCGGATGCGGATTTCTATAAGGCTTCTCCCACTAAGAGACTAGAGACACTAGGTTCGCACACAGAAATTTTGTTCCACACAAAAGCGTTTCGATTCGATTGGTTTTGGTTAGTAACAATTGTTGGTAGTTTGTTTGGTTTGGTGTATTGTTTTTATTTTTTGATTTACCAATCTTCGAGGCTGTTTAATTAGGGGTCGATTCATGCCGTTCATTTTCATGTACAAGCCGCAGGCATTGCACAGATAGTGTCCCGTGTTATCGCGTCGCCATAATGGGGTTGAAATCGCACCACAATTGACACATTCGCGCCCCTCAGTGAAATAATCGGCATCGAGAAATGCTTCAAAGATTTACATAGAAATATTTGGAATAAGTCATACATTTTTGCTATGTGTTTTGTTTTTTGTTTTTGTTGCTGTTGCGTTTGTTTTTTGTGTGTGTTTAATATTTAGATTTGTATTTCTATGGGTGGTTGGCTTTTTGTGGTGTTTTTGGTTTGCTTTTATCTCAAGAGTTGAAATAAAATTAATTGAATTTATTATAGAGACGTAGGCTTACAACTAAATAGATATACGTATGTGGTATATATATAGACTAGTCTAGTAAAATGAAGGGTATGAGGTGGTAGGCTAGGAGTTATTTGGACAACAGCTGCGTTTGCTCAGGTTGTGCAAATAACTAGTGGCCAGGAGACGGGTTTCCTTCTCGCCTTGTGTGCTTGCTCACGAGGCTCTAAGTCTCTACCTAAGACCCTGTGGCAGGCAGTCGTAAAGGATCTAGGACCCGAAGTGCATAGTTCAATGAGTGCAAAGAGTAAGTAATCCTAGCCTTAGTTTATCTCCTCCAACCTCATTCGACACTTACTTGCTGAGAGCGATGCCGAGGCGGACAGGAAGGAGCCCGGATCGACGCGACCCGTGCTCCCGTCCGCAGCCGCTGCGGCTGCTGCATTGGCCGCCGAGATGGCTCGTCCATTTCGTATCACATTGGTGACCACTCCGGCTCCAACGCCCAGCTGGGCCTGTCCAGCTGCCTGCGAGTAACTGAGGGGATCGAACCAGCCCTCGTTCTGTAAGAGAGTGCGGGGAATCGCGGTTAGTTAGTGCCTCCAACGGGGTATCCTTTAAAGGGTAGGGACTCACCTGACCGCGGTAATTGGCCAGCGGAGCGTAACGATCGGCGCCACTGACTGGCCCATTGGCCACGCTGCTGCCGTATCCACTGCTGCTGGGCACGATGCGCTGGAAGCCAGGTAAGGTGCCTCCACTGCCGTTACCACTGCCTCCGCCCCCGCTGTGGCTGCTCCTCGGTGAACCGTAGCCATCCTCCAAGGAGCTGTTGTGGCCATTGACCGCCGCCGTTGCCGCTGCCACTGCCGCTGCCGCCGAAGAGCTCGAGTGGAGCAGACCCACTGGCCCGGGACTGCTGCTGCTGGAGTTGTGCTGGTGCTGGTGGTGGTGATGATGCTGTTGCTGCTGCTGCTGATGCTGATGTTGCTGCTGCTGGTGATGCTGCTGCTGCAGGTGGGCGTGGTTATGGTTGGGCGATTGCATCCCATACTGCATGCCATTGGCCGCCTGGGTGAGCAAAGGACCCGCGTAGACGGAGCTAAAATAAGCAGAAAAAATGTGAATATTAATTATAAATGTGAAATATAGGATATTCTTAAAATTAAAATTGTCGTCTTCAACTGATGATAAAGCACATTAAGAGCTAAGAAGGGTTCAGCAAAAAAAATAATTTCGAAGGAGAACGTCAAGTTCAAGCCAAGGTCTTTTCAAGAAGTAGAGCTTCAGATATAATTTGTGAAATGCAAACGACTTTATCGGAAGTTTTTTCAATATATAAAATAAATAATAAGAAATCCACTTTCCAGGAATCTTAACAGCGTTTCTAAAATTGTATTTATACTCATTAAACTGAACGCTAATGACTTAAACAACAATTTATAGCTACACAAATATTTGTTATATTCGGAGTGTGATTAAACTTATCAATAAAATTCGCTTAAAATTTATTAAAATTTTTTGATTTTTTATTTTTAGTTATGATTGTTTTACCTATAGCAATAATTCTTCAGATACATGTTATTGTAGTTGGAGAAAAACATTTTTAATCCGCCTTCAAATTCCCTTTTTTTAAATGCAAACTTTCGGGGCGTTTTAAAACGCTAGGGCAGCACACACAAACGCTCGCGTTTCGGGGGCGTTTTTCGTTAGCAGCTTCTGTTAAGAGGCCGCTGTTATCGTCTTACTGGCACTGTTAGGAATACGAGACGCTATTAACAATTCCTTGTTTTTGTTTACTTTACAAGAATGAGTTGTTGTTGGTGTTGTGACTGTTTTCTGTTTTTGTTGGCGGACCACCAGCGGCCAGTTTTTGGCATGTTTGCAGTTGTGCCTGCGAGGAGGAGGGTGTGGCCATAAAACTCTTAATTAAAAAATAAAAGTGTTTGCAGCTTTGTTTACACACTTTGCCGAGCAAAAATTTACGTAATGCTTGTTGCTCTCTTTTTTTCTCATCTCTGCTTTATTTTGTTTTGCTTTTGTTTGTTAGCCTTTCTTCACAGAAGCCTGGGCAAATATTTTTGCAAAAATTCGGCAAGGCTTTTAGTAAACAAAATGTAGGGGACAGTCTTTAAAGAAAAATCAAAAACTTTTTGAATAATTATTTTGTTGAGATATCTTAAAAGTACTTCTAATTAGGGATCAAGGATATCAAGATATTGACATTAAATCTGCACAATTAAGACATTTAAAACGGGGGTATATCCTGATTTCACTTGACACACATTTCGCAGACGTTTCTTGTACTTTCTTTACTTTTTTTAATCACATCACATATATTATTTTTGAATTCCCATAAAGTTGATATTTTTTTGGGTAAAGACCGGATGTAGTTGATAATATTGTTGTTTTTATTCGTGAAATCAGGCCATTAGTCACACGCTCAACAGCAAAGTCTTTAATTTTGCACTTGGAAACAATTGAAAATCGATCAATTAATATTTTCCTTTGTCTTGTACAACTCTGTTTTTCTCTTGTTTTGTGTTTTTAAAAAAATACAATATTCTATTTATGATCGAACAGCCACTCTGGAGAGACGCGGAAATGCTCAGCTCAGTTTCATTTTCGCATTGATTTATTTTTATTTCGGTTTTCAGGTTTAAGATTTTCGCTTTTAGTTTTCAGTTTTGCTTCTGGCTTAGTTCTCTGGACGAGGCTGGGAGACGGAGTCTGATTCGGAGACGGAGTCGGAACGGAGAAGAAACCACAACCGAATCGGAGCACGCGCGTTTGCATAATGACTTGAGTCGGGTTTAGTTTTATGCCAGTGCAGTTGCAGTTGCAGTTGTCGACGCTGCTGCGACTTTTGCTTCTGCTGCTGCTTTACTATACTCTGCGATGACTGTTGGCCCAAAAGAAATCTCGGCGATAATGTGACAGAGTAAACTAAGCCAAAAAAATGAAATGAGCCCTATCGTCATATGTCTTCATACGGCTATCAAACAAGCTGGCAAATGGCTTGCAAATAATTCACTCTTTGTTGCCAGAAATATTAATACGAGCAGAGACTTTCCAGCAGATGCTCACGCTCCCCGATAACAGCGCAGATGCCCCAGCTATGGCCAATATATGTGCCCATATATGTGTTATATGCGGCCATATAGGAAGTCTGAGTGACAACAAAAAATGCACGACAACGATATAGTTTTATCACCGTTTCTGTTCAGTTCAGTTCTGAGCTGAGCTGGGTTGTACGGTGCTGTTGTTGTTTGTTGCAGGTGAGTATTTTGCGTCGACTTCTTGTTTTTCACACACATAGCTCGTATGTATGCGCCATTCGGCATGTGAGCCGTGATATCTTCTTCTGGTTTCTTGCCGTCGCGAAGCGAAACTGGCCAAAAAGTCACATACGAAATGGCGATCATCCATCCGGAGATGATCGGCTCTGTTACCAGATATGCATATTTCCGTCTATGCGAAACCGTGGAAAAGTCGGGGGAAAGATGGGGAATGATTGGGCAAACAGAGCGGGGTAAGTTTCACATTAAACAGAAAAATTTTATAATATTTTTATTAAGATTAATTATTATTATTCTTAATAAAAACATGAAAACAATTTATAAACTTTTATCATTTCATTATAACTTTGCAGTAAGATTGCTCTTTTCAAATCGGAGTCACAAATTCTTTAAAATAATAATCCTGACGGGCGGAAAAGCCTTATTCTAAGCTCAAATATTATTCCATTTTATTTAAATAAATATTTAAACTGAATAAGCAAGAAGTCTACCTTTTGAATTCGTCTCAATTAGTTAATAAATTAAGCTTACTTTACGTTTTCACCCCCTTTAATTCCTCCCTTGACTTCATAAATTTCAACTCAATGTGCATTCATGCCTGTTTTCATATATGCAAAACACGTTTTCAATTTAAATAACAACATAAGAACGGCAAACAAAACAGCCAGGTGAGGTGCAAAAGGTGGAAAAGCGAGAAATACATCACAGAATCGACAATGTGCGGGTGCTTTGGGTCCGCTGCCTCCCAGCGATCGCCGGAGAATTACCCCATTTTCCCCTGTCAAGCCCCCTCCTCGAGTAAACACCTAAACACTCCGAGCCAAAAGGCTTGCTGAGTCAGCTGCGGCTACCCTGAGAGAGCACAGAACCCAAGCCGTGGAGTTAAGCGAGGCATTTGAAGCAGCTTCGCTCGGTTTCTGAATTTGAGTTTCGCTCGGGGGTTTCTATGTCACGGGATCGGTTTGGGTTACCCCGCGCAGCGCACACTGAGGTGTCCTCACACCGAAACACACCGAATAGAACTTGCAACCGAATACCCAAAACAAGCTAGAAAAATGCGCTTCAATTGCAGTTTGCGTTTTCATTGCGGCTCTAAAAGTTACAGAATTTTGACTCGCCTCGATCAAATGCGGGTCACGCCCCCTTTTCTGGGTAGTTTTGGTGGGTTGCTGCCTCAGTTTGTGGCACGTGTTAATGCCAAGCCAAAGGTGGCAACAACCTGGACACGTGTTGGCCACAGTCTGGGCCTCATCTAATGCTGGTTGGAAGCAACAGAGAGGAACTTAGCCAAAAACAAGGGACCCTTGGTTCTGCTCGGACAGAGATCGGCCTACGGGAAAACTCATGAGTCAGAAAAGCCATGCGCCCCCTACGTCAATAATTAAGACATTGCATATTCTTGTTTACGAAATTTGAGCGGCAATTTGTATATTTTTTCGCTGAGTTTCGGGCTTGCAGAAAAAGATTTCTTGATCAGGGCTTGGAGGAGACTACGCTAAGCTGCCAAGTGCGATCACAGAATGGGCTGCAAAAATTGTATTTATGTTTACTCTTGACTTGGACAATGTTATTTTTGGTTTAGAAAAATAATATGAAATCATAATGCTCAGCCTAAGCCTTTACTAACGACGGAGAGACGTCATGGCCCGAAACATTTTCCGCATGGGACATCTGCGATGGGAACCCAACTGTGTTTTGTTTATGTTTTCATTCCGAGCGCTTAAAACACATTCCTCGGACGCAACTAACTAACTAAGTAGTCGCTAGCAAGTCGCAAGTGGAACAGATTTTTGCATTCCGCAAATATTGAGGAAACCACCTGAGAATGTCATAACGCCATAACCAAAGCCGAATGTGTTTGAGACGGATATTTGGACTGGGATTCGGACTCGGACTCGGATCTGTGCCTGAGCAAAGTCCCCGGAACAATGAGCACAACTCATGGGCCCTCCCGTGGGGTGGTTAGTTGGTTGGTTCGTCACACCGCCAGAGAAACCGATCCGAAGCGGGAGAATTATGAATCAGCCGGTGGCGGTTCTCTGTGTTAGGTGATCGCTGATCGCTGATCGGCGCTCCCGATCATGACTTTTGGCGGTGTCGCGAAGCGCTCGAAAGGCACGTGCGCTGGCGGCTTCGTGATAGTGAGCTCATTGCAGGCCGGGAAGACTCACCTGTTCTGCATGCTGGGGCTCAGTTGCGTCGCCCCGAAGTAGCCGCCGTGCTCCGCCGGCGATAGGCTGTCGCGGTGGGTGGCGCTGGTCAGCTGGGTGAAGCTCTGCAGCGAGGATAGCGCATGCGAGGAAGAGGGCGAGTCTCCTCCTACGGAGCTGGCGGAATTGTTGTGCTGATGCTGCTGTTGCTGGTGGAAGAGTTGTTGCTGCTGATGCTGGTGCTGTTGCTGCTGCTGGTGATGATGGTGCAGTTGCTGCTGCTGTTGCTGCATGATCTGGTCGTGGGTCAGCGCATAGGCGATCCCGGGCACTGGGCTGGCCTCCTTGAGTGTGTGCAGGTCGGAGACGGAGGTCAGTACATGGTAGTTGCTGCTGTGTCCATCGTCGAAGCACTCGTCCTTGAGAGTGTCCTGGATCACTTCGTCGATGTTGGGCGTGGAGCTCTGGGCGGCTGCTGCTGCCGCTGCCGCCGCCTGGGCTGCTGCCACCACATGCTGGGGCAGGGACTCGTGACTGGGATCACTAACGGCACCACCTCCGCCGCCGCCGCCTCCTCCGTAGAAGCTGTACAGCGCAAAGTTGTTCCGCATTATGGGATCCGTGCTGGCGGCGTAGTGCTCGTAGAGCTGTGCGGGCGGGTGACTCGACGGATAGTGGGACAAGTGGCCGAAAAAGTGGTGCGAGGCGGCCAAGGCGTACAGGTCCGGCTTGTCCGCTCCTGGTACCGATACCGCTCCTGCTCCGGCTCCCGCTGCTGCTGCCACCGCCGCTGCTGCCGCTGAACCGCTGGTCAGATCGTAGGCCAGCCAACTGGCTGCCGGATGAGCCTGATGCTGTTGCTGCTGCTGCTGCTGCTCCTGGACGAGCTGATGTTGCTGCTGTTGCTCCTGTTGGCTTAGAAGTTGCTGGTTGAGGAACTGCTGCTGCTCGTATATCTGGTGGTGTTGCTGCTCCTCTGCCTCGGCCAGCTGCTGATGCGCATAGTTGATCACTTTGATTTTATTATCAACACTTTCACTCGCGTCGTTCTCCGGCTGATTAGGATTTATCACACTTCGATCGTCACTGATTGCCGCTTCGGAATCTATTGCTGTTTCTGTGGCTGGTGCTGTGGCGTTAACCGACTGCTTCGTTTCGCTGTCAACTGCTGTGTGAGCCTGCGAACGAGTCTCAAGTAACGATAAATTCGCCGTCGTCGTCGTTGCTGCTGACTCTGCCTGTGGCTCTGCTGGCGTCGCTGCCCCGGTCGCTGCCTGCGTCGCTGCCTCGGGCTGAGCCTCCGTCACGATCGCAAGTGCCGTCTCTTTCGCGCCTGCGGCTGATCCTGCTGCCGGAGCTATTGTTCGTCCTTGCTGCTTGGCCTGTTGCTGCTGCTTGTTGTTATTGTTGGACTTGGCCGTGAGGATCTTCATGTCGGCCGCCTTCTTTAAAAGATTCCCCCCCGCTTTGGGCCCCTTGTCCTTGGGCTTGCTGGTCTTGGTCATACTTCCAAGCCACTGGCAATGCACGAACCACCCTGTTAGGTGCACTTTACTTCGATGCCGACTCCGATTCCGACTCAATCGATTCTCCGGGATTATCCGCCGCAATCCACGTACGTGTCCGTGTCCGGCGCGTTTTTTAAACAAACTGAACCGATTTGATTTGAGCGATCGACGAGCGCGGCGGCGTGCGCTTTAAATTTCGAAATACGGAACAACAAAATATAATAAAATCGTAAAAATGTTTTTTAGATTCCCGCACACACTGCAAACGAGAACAAATCCCAGGGCGCATCCTCTCCCACTCTCTGCCGCTCTCCCCATTCAGGCGATTACAGTTGTGCTCCACATGCCGTTACACAAGCGCCACTCACAATCATAATCATCATGTACAGCTTCAAATTCAAATGCTGGAAAGCTCTCCCGGTCCCCAGTGCTCTTTCTCTCTTGTTGGGGGCTCTCCCCACTCTCTATATCTCTCTCTTTGAGCCCACTCTCCCCCTATTCTCCTGCGCCGTCGGCTTTGGGTCTGCTTCTGCTGTAGCCAACCTTATCGCACGCATTGCCTTTTCCTGCTGGTGCTCGCTGCCTCTCGCTCTCGCTCATGTCCCTCGCCGCTGGTTGCCAGTTTTTAGCTACGCCTCTCAACACACAGCAACAACAACAAGCGCTGGCCAGGAAGGGGGCGGACAGGCGGGGGGCAGGCCAAAGCAGAGGCCATGCCGGATGGTTGTTGTTGCGGCCTCAACTGTTGCTCGATTGGTGTTGTTGTGGCTGCTGTTGTTGTGGTTGGCTGGCAGTTGCCAGTGCCCGACCGCAAAAATTCGTGCACACAAATCTGAAAAATATGAAAAGTACGAATGCAAAAGCACAAATAAACAAACTACTGAAATTCCAAGACATTTTTAAAATGTAGCCTCAAATCTACTTCAGAAATAATTAGGAAGCTAGGGAGGTGTGGAATGGAATTCAGCGTGAGATCATCGAGCTGCAAAAAATCTATAAATACCAGTACACTGATGCAAAATTTTAGAATATTGTAAGAATCTATTAAAGAAATGTAAAAAGTAATAACTGTATGGGAAATAATAACTAAAAAATAACTAAAAATCCTTTAATATAACTAATATAGAATATAAAAACTAATTACCATCGGGTATGCCTTAAGCGCTGTACAATAGTTAATTGCTTCTTAAAGTAATTTTTACACATTTTAAACCATACATATATTTGGACTTTTTATATTTATTTAAAAACCGTTTCTTTAGTTATTCATAGTTAATATACACAAATACTGATATTTAACAACAAAAATTAGCTTCATTTACAGCATGGTATTTATTTTGACTTTTTTTATAATTATTACTATTTGCCAATAAAAATAATTTATAATATTCGAATAAAAATATAGGTTCGAGTTATTTCTTATCAATCAATTAGTTTTCAGCTCTTTCAAAGAAAGTTGATCAAGCCAAATTAGCTTGGTGACCTCAGGGGCACTGAATAAACAGCTCTGCTTTGGTTAAAGTAATAGTTGATTGGACAAAATTAATCGATCCTCACTTCAGCCTATTACTTTCGCTGTGGCCAATAACCCCTCTTTACGGTAATTCCTACTAATCGAATGTGAAATCTACGCATAAATCAGATCGAGTTATGAGTGAAGCAGACCCACAAACCAATATGAAATTTCTTTAAATTTCAAAATAACATGCGTGTAGGATGGAGGGGAGCCAAGGGCCCAGGAACACTTTCATGCCTATCGCGAGAACGCGAACATTAAAATCCATACGAGACGCGTGTAGAATTTCAGGACCGGGCCAAAGGACTTTCCTTTCGGGCGAGACAAGTGATCGCTGGAGCCGCGTCGTGAGAAAATCCCAGGGAAAGGTCTTTCCCCTAGACTCCAGACTTAGTCTCGACGTTGGATCTTAGTGGCTCCGTTTTCTATTGCAAATTCCCGAGGCGACACGCCAAAAAATATCCAAAGAGGCTCGTAAAATTACGAACTTGAGCTGGGCTCTAATGGCTGGATTAAAAAATTGTTACAGTTGAACCAGGACCAGGAGTCGTAAAACGATTTTCGAGTGGAATCTGGGGAGGCTAGCTCGGTGATTTTATAGGATTTTTATCGTCATTTGAATAGGCGGCACCAACGATCTGTTTGGACATTTTGAGAACATTTTTACGATTTTAACGATCGTTGGTCAATTGGAAAAGTAGGCGACTCTCAAGTGGGTCGGCGTGGCTCCAAAGCAAATCGGAATACGAATTCGAATTGAACACGCCAACGTTCATATAGTAGACATCTTGATATGCGTACTCGTACATAGACATAGATCGCATAACCTTTGTGGCCATTAAAACCAAATAAGTGTATGTTATTAAATATTCGAAAAATCGAGCTGATAACGTGCTCTTGGGATCGCTTCAGCGCCGCACCAAAGTGGGGGACTAGACCGGACCTTTCCCTAGACACATGGGGACTGAGGTTGACGCCTCGCCACTTGTATAGATTTTTTTCATTTATTTCTACATATATTTCTATTCGCCTTCGGTTGCCCCAACACTCTCGATCGGGAACGAAAAAATTCGAATTTTTTAATAAATCAACAACAAGTATTTTAAAATGTTCAATTTCAGCTCGTCTGTTGCATGTGTCTGGGCTCCGTGGGGAACTTTGACCTTGAATTTAATAAATGCTAAGCTTGAAAAACTTGCATGGACGTCACAAGGGTCTCGACCCAGTCTAACATGCGATTCGCGCATGTCGCCTAAAAATAACACAATATTCCAATTATTTTATTGAGTCAGGAATTAAATATTTGTATAATTTACATTTAAAATATTTAAAGGTATTTTATAAGTCATAACAAAAAGAAAATCTTCAATAATAATCTAAGCTTTCTTCTCTTTCAATATTCCTATTATTTAATAAGAAATTATAATA
>JAEIIL010006246.1:0-11222 GCA_018905715.1 Drosophila lini | reverse complement strand
ATTAAATTTATATTATCAAAGAATGTGGATGTTAGAGTATTAATCATATTTATGTTTTATAAAAAAAGGAAAGAGTTCCATTAATTATTTCAAACATAGCCAGCACTTGACTTGTAAATTACTAAATTCTAAAAATATGATGCTAAATTTATTCATAGTTTTATTAAATGTAATTATATTAATATTGTTGTTATTCGTCCAGGAAATAAAGTATTTTTTTTTTATTTTACTTTGAGCTGCAACATAATTAGAAACATTCTAAGGTTAACAAAAGTTTCTTTTAACAATTAATAAATTTCTAATTAAAAATTCAGTAAGAAATCCCATTTAAATGAGCATCAAGTATAAAGTTCAGTTACCCTTTTTTTATAAAAGGGTATTTTTCTACAACGTTTAGGCGCAGACAGGCGACATCAGCAGCGAAGGAAGGCGGGCGGAGACAATGCCCTCGTATTATGTTACGACAAAAGCCAAAGGCTCTTGTTGGCCTCCCTGCCAGAGTTCTTCTTCTCCAACTTTCTCCGACAACTTCTCCCCATTTCCAGCAATGGTTCAAGGTTATAGACGTGCGGGGCCTTGAGTTCGCCTTTTTGTTTGTAGATTTGGCGCAGTGCGATAATTTCCCAGTATTAGTAAAGTGTTGTGTGTGTATGCACGTTTTTTGGGCAATTAAAAATTAAATTGCGCATACATCACGTATAAGGAGGAAGGCTGAGGTGTGAGTGGCAGGGCTTGGCAATGACTTTTAAAGTTTAATTGGATTTTGAAGGCTGCCTGGGGACGGCAAACAAAAGAACAGAAGACAAGCATTTGGAGCAATCTTTGGCAAATTGAGTAAACATAAATGTAATTCCATAATCGCATTACTATTGGAGAAATCTTTATTGTTGGCATAAATCAAAAGCTTAAATGAAATTATTATCAAGGCAGGAGACACACTAAAAGCTATTAATATCCATCCCTGACCTTACAATCGTAGTCACTCGTGTAATGGGATTGACTATTTAAGCACCGAATAAAAATTAAGCCGTCAGAGCCAAGCGCCCATACCTTAATTCTCCATTCAGTCATCGATTTCTCTCACTATATTCCCTGGAGGCCACCTCAGTCAATTTCCAGTTACCTTGGTCCCCGCTGGATGAGGCACTAAAAACGTCTAAACGTCGTTGGTTACACAGCTAAGCCGCAGCAGGTCGGAACACCTGGACAGGCCCATAACCACGGCCACCTCAAAGAGCCAGCCCACTGTGTAGTTTATTTAAATTAAACCTTTTCTCACACAGCCATCCGCTTGGCTGGCTTTCCTTGGGTGTATTTTCTCCTCTCTCGTTTTTCGCTTCTTGTTTTTTTTTATTTTTTTTTTTTCAATTAACTTTCTAGGCCAGCCGCAAAACAGCAACAAAATACTGCCAAGTAGACAAGCAGCTGTTGATGATAATGATGATGGCGACGATGTTTAAGACGACCGAGAAGAAGTCCAACAAATTGCAAAATCCCCTTCAGGCCACACCAAGCGTAGGGCAAGGCAGGGCAAACATCTCTTGGCCCGCGGGCAGGTGAGCTCAACTTGACTGTGCACTCAGTGCGTATACTTAACGTAAACCCTAAACCACTAAAACCACCAAAGGAAAACACGAGGCAACATTGCTGCCACCACCAGTGCCGTCATCATCAAAGCAAAAGCAACATCAACAGCAACAGCAACAACGGCACCGGAAACACGACAGTTTGGCTTACGTATTTTACTGGCCAACGTAGCATTTTATTTAAACTGCAGTTAATTTTCACTAAAACATTTTAATTGTATTTTTGCAATCTGTCTCCTACAAGTTTTCCACAGGGGTCAGGCGGAGTGCAAAGAAAAACCAAGAAGTAGCAAAAAGCTGAAGGCCGGCTATGGACGAGCCAGAAATGCAGACGGTTACACTGGTTACAAAAATATTTGTAATGTAAGATTTTCATATTAATAAATTATTGTACATAACAATTTAGAGAACATAAAAATAATTTCATAAAACAGAGGCATAATAAAAAAATTTAGTAAGAAAACATCAGTTCTAATTTTGGGCTTAATTTACTTAATATTTCACAGCTTAAAACATATAAATAAGTTCAAAATTGAATTGAATTTATGAATTATTAAAAAACACAAATTTTCAATAATTAATCCCTTGACTTGAATTCCCAAACAGATTTGTTTTTCTGTTCCCCGTTTTGAATTGTCTTGAACCTTTTACAACCTTAAACCACTGTGAATGTGTTTTTTCGGTTAAGACCAACGCCCTGAGGTCTGAGGCCGCAATGGCCAAAGCCACTACCATTTTTAATGCAATAAAAGTCAACTTAAAATATGCAAATTACGGTAGTTTCGAAAAATTTGTGCAGGCTTCGCCAGAGTCGTTACCCAGTGTGGGGGCAAGACGGCAGGACGGAGGGACAGCAAGAAGGACCCGAGTCACAGACTGAGGCTTATACTAAACTTCTGCTAGTACACTCTGTGGCAGTCTGTTGTCATTAACATTTCTCTGGGCCATGGAGTTTTAATTGTGTCTAGGACTGTCTCTATGCCGCCTGCCGAGTTTTCGGATCCGTGACCCCGGGCCGTGTCACTCGGGGTGTCCCTTAGCAGTTGGCCCAAGACATTAATGTATATTAGTGTCGCAATAAATTAAGAGCATTTTGCTGTTCATATTTACCAGCGCCCCAGCCGCACTTAAATCTAATTGCAACGGAGCAGAGAGCCAGACAAAATGGCATTTAAATGGCCGCAACAAGCAGCCTAATCAAATGGCCAGCCTCGTTCTGGCCAATCTTTTAATGAGCCAGATCGCATTACCTTGTAACGAGAGAATATTGTTGCCTGAAATTTACGCCTATCGATGGAGGCGGCAAAAAAGGGTGGCCACTCAGCCATGGCAGGCACAAGAGGGTCGCCAACTTTTGACTTGGCTAAGCCGCTTAACCGGGCGAAGGTGTCAAGTTTAGGAATCAATTACTTTGGAGTATGCTAATGTTAAATGCTGGCCCATCGGGCCCACCTCTTATTCGCATTTTCTCTCATTTTCATGGCCTTCTTTTAAACAAACTTTGGCAGGGGTTGGGTTGCCTTACACGGAAAATAATTTAGCAAAATACGTTTAAATTGAGCGATATTAAGTTAGAAAATATTTTTCTCTATTTAACCAAGATGCTTTTTTGGTTATTAAGTGAATAATCACAGTTTTTAAAAGCATTTTGCAATTTTATTGCTCTATTTATTATTATTTTAATAATATGGAAATGTTAGATCTTTAATTCCCGTGAACTGCTTTCAAATAGGGGCCTTTGATCTCGTCCCCCTACTACTCTGAGCCTAAGAGTTTAGGTGAACAAACATTGCTCGACCGAACGCTTGGCTGGCACTTCCTGCCGCCCCCGCCGACAACTTTAATTCACCGGCACTGCGCATTAGAAACACATGCCGCAAATGAATGTTTGTGAGCCACATTCAAAGCATATTTTTGATGCTCTCGGCGCGTGTTTTACTCGAGTTCACAACTTAAATTACGCAGCGGGCACACGCACAGGCTCCCACATCGGAGCCCCAGCTCCCCGGGTTCCGTAGCCTTTGATTGATGAAGAGGCAATTCGTTGGAGGAACTCGTCGGCCACGCCAGTGTTAAACACTAATGGCAGCTTAAATTAGATTACAGAGGAGTCCTTTGGGGGGGATGGTTGAGTGCCAAGCGTGACCAACGCATTTGCAACCTCGTCCGCCTGCTGCTCCTCCTTCTCCTACTTTGGGGCATTTGTATTTTATAGCACACATTTTTTGACTGCCATTTATTTAAACTATTCTTACTCAATTCGGGGAAAGTGAACCCCGAAAAATTCCAACTGGTATCAGAAATCAACTCATAAAAATCGCACAAAAAGACATAAATAAGATTTATTGTTATAGTTTCACACACCCGCACACACACCCACACCCACAAGAGCGCGCAGAGACGCGTTTCAATTGCCATTACGTATACGCAGCGTGTGCGGCCAAATGTCCAAACGAGTTGGCCACTGCCCCAGCTGCCACCGGAGTCGGTCTTTTATATTGGTGTTAAATTTCACGTAAAAATTGCACTAAAAATTAAATATAAATATTTGCTTAGGGCCATTAAATTGCCCTAATAGGAAGCTTACCAAGTTTGTGAAACAAGTTAAAGAACTTTTAAAGCGGCAATGTAATGGTGCAAGTTTCTCGGTGCTAGTTAATCTTGGAAAATAGTTTAATAGGTTAAGAAGGAACTTAATTAAAAAGTTACATTACTGAAGATAATATGATGTTATTTTCTTTCGGATAAGCGTATCCGTAATTCGTAGTTCCTTTGATTCTGTTTTCTGATTTTGTTTTGATGTCGTGCCTAAATCAAAACACGAACCAAAATCCTTTATTATGCAGATAGTTTCCCGTGGAATGGGCTGCTTGCCGTACGGAATTTCATGGTTACAAATAGTTAATGTACAGCTAATTATTACATAATCACTGGTCAGCACGAAACGAGGCGGAGTCCTCCAATCCGGTCAAGTCGAGAACATTGGACTCAGTGTATAAATTCACACAGAGTCTACAATATATATATTTACATTGCCTTACTTCCTACTTTCTGCTCTATTGCTCCCTTCCTAGTGCAGCGTCGTATGTTTATTGGCCATAAATATTAATTATAAAACACGATATCCATTAAAGAGTTCTTCGGGCACGAAATCATCATCATCAGCAATAAAACGAAGGGGTTGTTTGTCCTGGGACTTGGCTTTTTCCGTTTCCCGGTACTCAATTTGTGCTTGAATGTTTGATGTTACCTGAAGTCAAGGAAAATTAGACATTGCCGTGCCTACAAATAGAAAATGCTTTCCTCCAGTTGTTTGTCTAAGAAAGTTTCCCTATTTTTAAATTGCCTTTCCCGCCAGCCGGCAGCTAATCGTAGTTGTATTTATATAGATCAATGCAGTTAAGTTTAGCCTTAATTGTGTTCTGGTTCGGGTAAACGTCGCGTCGATTGAATTTCCAAGTAAAGAATAATTGCTTTGGCACGGCATTCTAATGAGTTACGGTTGACAGTCCTTAAACGACGATGAACTCCAATCCACACGGATAAGCGTTTCGGAATTGATACGGCTTAATTTATTGGTTTGCTATTAATTGCTTTGTAGAAATATATCCGTAGAGACATTGGATTCGGAGCTAAGAAGCTTTTTATACCCCAATAAATAATACATTATATTGGTTCATAGACCTTACTAATTGGGTTTATCCCAGGTTAATGCATAATTTCATAATAGATTTCGTTCTTTAAATATGTGTTTTTAATAATTTCTACTTTGGCCTTGTAAAAACCATAACCACCTTCCATGTTGCCTGTCCCTCTCGCCTTTCTTCCTTGGTCTATATTGTATAGTAATAACATGAAATAATTTATGGCAAATGAAAGTCACAAAAATACAAGACCAGGCGACAAGGCAACGGAGCCAAAAGTTGGTTTCATGCTCCATTCACCAGGGCCCGCTTCTCCGTGTGCCACCTTCCCTCTCGCCTTGAAAGAACCCTTTTCCATGGCGACTCTTTAGAAATTTTCCTAGTATATTTTAGTCGAGCCATGGGCAGACACATACAAAAAAGACCCCTGGCCGCGACGTGTAAACTTTCATTTTCCTTGGTTTTTTGGTCGAAATGTTCCTTCCAAAATCTGAGGCTGCGCGGTGAATGTTTTCCTTGTATCAAGGCTTTTGTGATCTGTCGTCTAGCCCACCGGCCTCCCTTTGCTGCCCTGCTGCGAATGCTTTTCTGTTTTTTTTTTTTTTTTTTTTTTGAGAATTTCCGCAAGAACCTTTGTCTTAAAAGCTTTTGTGTTGAATTCTTTGAATTTCGCTGCTGTCGCTGCTGCATTTTGATGTTTTGCGAAAATTGCGCGACAAAATTCGCAAATTCTGTGCACAAAGGACCCAAAAATGCAGCAAAACCATTCCTTACTGCCTCAAAGACATGGAAAACACTACCAGCTGAGCAATTCAAATTTTGACTATATGGTGGAAGCCCTTTGAATATACATCAAGGGTTTGTTATACACAAAGAAATATATGTGTATTCTCTATTTTTTTCACACAACGATAGAGACCAAGCTTTAGCGTTCAATTTTAATTAATTAAAGCCACGGATTCGTGGGCGTGCCACAGCCCTGTCCACTGCTGCTGCTAACCTGTCAACCACCTTGTCACTTTATCCCTTTGTGTAATTAAAAATTCTAAGGAAAGCTGGGGGAGGCCAATCCAGTCAGGTGAAAACCCTAGCCATGTTTGTCAAGCTCTTTAAAGACCCAAAGTTTTTCAACGAAGCCAAAGAAGTAGCTAATTATATAGTTTAGTTTGGAAAGCAAAGGAAATAACAGGTTTTGATCAAGTTACATACGGAAAAGGAAATCCATTTAAAATGTATGTAAATAATTTAAAGCATAGTTATGGTAGTAGAAAATAACTGCTGTTGTATGTTAAAAAGAAACCGCAAGCATTATATACAAAAAATTATATAACAAATTGGAGTTATACATTTTCTTCAACCAACAAAACCAGAATTTTTGAAGGGTTAATCCTTCAAGCTCCAGCGGGGAACACGTATACCTGGCAGAACAAAAACCGGCAATCACCAAGTCCTTTCTTCGGCGTGTTTGTTTTTGGCGGAAGGGATTTTTCGTCGGTCGAAACGTGTTGCTAGCCACAAAAGTTTGCAGCCCGAAGGTGCGACGAAGGTGACGCGATGACTGGGCACCCGTCCACATTTTTCCCGTCCCCCGAGCATTTGGCCACATGGCTGCTGCACTCAACACGTTGACAAGTTTTTAAAAATTGTTGGCGGGAGCGCGGCGTCGACAATTCGTCCGGTAAGTCAGTAAGTCAGTCGAGTTTCCCAGTTCGCTGCATACTTTTTTGGGCAACTGTTTAGCAGGAATGCATTAGCCGGTGAAAACGGAGGAGAGAAGAGGGAGGCGGCAAGGAGAACAAGGCCTTCCTTACTCCTAGCTCCTTAAAGATTTATTATGGCTGTTGTTGCTGCTGTCCTTTGCTGCTTTCTGGTAGGTTTCGTGTGATAAAATGCTTGACACTATTCTAAACGGCCAAACTTTTTGACTGCCAAGAGATTGTCCCTGCTCTCGTTCTATTTATAGCCGACTCAAGGGTATATAGCATTTGGGAAAATTTATTCCAGGGATAAGAAATCCGTTTTGATTCTTGAAATGTATAGTAAAGCTAGTCATTCTGTTTGGTATGAGAAGGTATTAATGTTTATTTTCTATATTATATTTTATATTCCAAACTATACAAAGAAAATATTAATTATCCTTCTAAAATGTATAAGTTTTTTTATAAAAATAGTTTTTTATGTGCGATTTTAATGGTTCAAAAGCAAATCATTTTTTAGTATCAAAGTCTTAGAGTTTTTTATAGGAAAGAACCTCTGCTCAGGCTTGGGTACTGGGTATGTTTTAGCCGTAGCTCTTGGCCACATAGTTCTTTCTTGTTTTTAATGCTCCATAATGCTGGTTCCCATCCTTTTCATCCTTTTCATTCCTCTCTTACTCTCTCTGGCTCTGCAGTTTGTTGACACTGCCGGGCTTAGAGAGCGCATAAAGTGGAAATGATTTACGCAGTTCACCTTGCTCCTTTGTGTGAGTGCGTGTGGTGTCTGTGTGTGTGTGCTCACATCCTGTGGGCATAATAAATAGCCAAGCTTTTGGTTGGCAGTTTTGTCAAATAGCTCTTCTGAGCTTCAAAACACCTGAAAGCTGTTTTTTTTCGGCCGGCCTAAGACTTGCCGAAGACCTGTGGCGAGAGCTTAGCCAAGAGTTGTCACTGGAAAAGCAGGAGGGAGACAGAAGAAAAAGTGGAAAACTCTGAGGTATAAAGTTTTCAATCAAGTACTATATTTTGAACCTAGATTACCATTTTTTAAATATTTTGTTCAACACAAGATCTGGCAGTGATGGATTTACTAAAAAATATGATTTAAAATGAGGTTTGTTTTAGATTACTAGATAATGCTCTTAAAATCCCATACCATCCACAAAGTAATTTATATCTTCCTAACCTCTATCACTTTAATCCTTCGGCATCCTTCTAAAAATTCAGCAATCATTTGCTTTGGTGCTAATGGACAGTTTAGAGAGTCAGCCAAACGAGAAGATACTGGGGAACTAGCTGCACTTGGGGCGCGGCTTACAACGGAGCGAAATGAAATCATAAATGCCAGGACACGTGCCAGGACAACGTGCCTCCCGTTGCAACGAGGTGCTAAAGTTTTCTCTCCCGCTTTCCGTATTTTTTCCTTCTTTTTTTTTTGGCAACTCCGGACGAGTCGCGAGTGGTTCGCATTCCGAATGCAAGTTAGTTAAATATTTAAATTTATTTATTGGACTTGGCTTGGCCCATGCCCGGACTTCGGACTCTGCAGCACTGCAGCCAGGGCCATTTAAAATAATCAGAAAATAAAATAACTAAGGGGGATAGAGGTGGACTTACCGTGTGAATCCTTAGAGGATGCGCTTCCACCGCCGCCGCCACCTGCTCCGCCAGGACCCAGGCTGCTGCCTCCGCCGGACATTCCAACGCCGGAAGTGGAATGCAGGCGCGCTAATGTGACCGGCATTAGCAGAGCCATCGCAAGGAGCAGGACCATAAAAATTTTCCACATTGTTAACGTGGCCATTTGACTTTTATTGCACTTCATTTTCCCGGTTCGCCCTTTCTGTCTCTATAAATATTTTTTTTTTATAATTCTTCCTTGACTCCTTCTCCGCTGGTCCTTCTCCGCTTGTTGATTTTAATTTGATGTGACTTAAGTTGGATTTGGTTTGCAGATTTTGCGCTGCACTTTTTCTCCACCGATTCCGATTTCGATTGCGACTTCTCCAGTTTCGGTTTCCCCGCTCCTAATGGAAGCACATTTCGACTTTCTCTAGGCTCCGGCTCCGTCGTTCTAGTGGGCAGCAGCTGCAATTGAGAAGAGAGGGAAAGGGGGAGTGAATCCATTGGTTCCATTGGCTTGAGTATTGAAAAGTTTTTAGTTTTGGAGGCTAGTTAAAAAGTTGAACAAGTTTCTTTTGCTCTTTTATTCGACTCTCATTTTCATTTTATTCTTTTTTTTCTCCGTTAAAGTCAAGTTGAAGCCGCAATTATCGAGTTGTAAGGCGACGCGCCCTGTTAAGACCTCACACAGATGTTCATGTTCGCAGGGTTTGGAAAACTCAATTTTGGGCAGAAAAGTTTCCCAAAAGAGAGATGAGCAAGTTCGTCACCTTGCCGGAAAAGTTTTGCGGGGCTGGGGCTCAGGGTGAATCAAAAGGTGGTTTGACAACATTAGTCATGGAGTTTAAGGGGAGTAATTATTGAAGCGACAGTTCGGAGTGGAATAATAAAATATTACGACTCAAACTTTTAATTTTGTTGATGAAACCCCTGATTAACCTAATAAGAGGTATTCGGTACTGTATTTTCAGTAAAGACTTCCGAATACAAACAAATTACTGGGTACATTTGTTTAAAATTTGTTTAACTTAGAAATAAAAATCTGAATTCCTCTTGCTCCAACTACTCTTGTTCAAAAACATTTACAAATTAAAAATGATTCGATGATTTAAAAATAAAGGATTGAGTGATAAAATAAGTATTTTTACCTCAGTAATACATAAATATTTAAAATATAAGTTTAATCAGTAAATAAAGCATTTGCCGCTTGGGTTGCATTACCGAATTCAATTCAAGTCCCAGGATCCCCCCGGAGCTGCAGATAAAACATCTACGCAAACAAAAAGTTACCATTTCCATTTGTCAACCCCACATTCTCCAAGCCAAATATCTCTCCTCGACAATCTTTAGATTGGCAAGCAACGATAAAATTCGCCATAAGCAATATCCAACAAAGGACGAGAAATATTGCTTAAAAAACCAAGAAAAAAAAACCGGAGAGAAATAACTGACATAAAATAACGGTAGAAAAAATTGACACACGACTGAAGACAAAAAGACATCTCATGTATCTCTGTTGGAGGAGAAGATGTCCCCAGAAAATAATAATGATTTGCAAATATACAAAGCGAGGACGGGAATGGGGATGGAGACGAAGGTAAGGGAAACTTAAAGGTGAGCCGTAGAAGAGGACAAAACGCTGACAAAGGCGAAAAAGGTAGCGCCAATAAACAGACCCAAAAGGTGGCCCAGAAGCGTCAAGATGGCAGAGATGGAAAGGATGTTGGGCTTGGGATGGCATAGACAAAAAGGCAAATCAATAGGCAACAAAGAAACCAAACCAAAAAATCAACCCAAAGGTGGGTAGCATTTTTCAAGTCCTTTAGACGGTGTGTACCCCACACTCGGCTCTTCCTGTTCCATCTCCATCCCCTCCCATCGCCATTGTTATTTTGTCAACGCGTCCGCCGAGTGTCGTCCTGCTCCTTAATAATGATAAGAATGTAAGACAGCACAATAAGCGACCAAAAATATGGACAGCAGATAAGCAGCAAGGGGCACCGCCGGAAAGGTGCCAATGTGGGGCAATATAATAATAATCATAAGAATAACGGAGGTTCCCCCTCAGCACAAAATAATGATGATAAAACTAATGGTCCGGCTGGCAATTATAAAAAAAAAAAATTGTGTTTAGGTTCTTTCCTTCCGCAAAAAAAAAAAAAAAAAAAAAAACTGGGTGGAAATATTTAAGCTGTCAGACCAGTGGGAGGCAGGAGGAGAGAGGGGGCTCAACTTGAACTACACTTGAGCAATTTGCGCACAGTCGAGTGCGCACATTAACCCACACAAAGAACGCCCAACAAACAGCAAAAACAACAAATGGGCAATGGCAAAACCAACATGGCGTACAGCGAGCGGAAACGGAAACGTCGGCCGGCCGAGCCAGCGACCAGCAACAAAACCATCCAACCAATAGACAAACACAGAGCACCAGTAGTGGGGGTAGTCCGAGGGACAAGTCCGTGAAACTAAAAAAAAATATAACAGATTTGTGCCAATGCAGGCCAAAGATTGTTCTAGTTTACGATAAAACAATCGATATACTTGATCATTCATATTAAAGTTTTTCGATCATTAAACTGGTTCTATGAATATCTAAAAATGTTTCAGGCAAAGAATTTTCAGCAGAGCACATTATGTATCATAAAAAAACGTATAAGTTGAAATATTAC
>JAEIIL010006236.1:0-12365 GCA_018905715.1 Drosophila lini | reverse complement strand
TTCACTGCGTTGCAAACTTCTGACTGAAATTATAATACCCTGCAAGGGTATAAATATCCCCAAACACCGTAGAGTCAATATAGGTTGAATTTATACAAGAATTAAAATTACAAAAGATAATTAAGATCACAAAAAAATAGAGCACAGATAAAAAATGTGATATGTTCCTAACTAATTTAACATAAAAAAAAATAATAATAATTAAATGTGCAAATATGTAAAAAAATTTAATTGTTCAGGTTCAATACCTATACATACATACATATGTATGTATATACCAATATTTGTTTTTAAATTGATGGAATTTTAACTAGTAGATCGAAGAATAGATATGTGCTCCGATTTTGATATTTGAATATAAAAAAAAATAGTTTAAGTTTACAAAATATTATGAGTAAAAAAAATATCAGAGATACTAATAATTTATCCCACTTCAAGCTTCACGAAGAAAATATGTTAATTATTGTTATTTATTATATACTAAAATCGTTGCAGGTAAAGCTTGAAAAAAGAAAATTGGTTAAACCAAAAAACAAAAAAAAAACAAAAAATATATATATCACCAGCCCACCAGAAACTGAAATTCACGGAATCAAAAATCTAAAAGAAGAAATGAAAACCGATTGGGAAAAGATAGTGGGTGAATTTCAGTAAACACTAACTAATGCTTCTATATTTTGTTAAATGTCATAATATTCATTTTCACTATTTTTATTGCATTTATATTCCATCAATTTGTTAAATCGAATTCGATTAATTATTGTAAACATCCACGGAGGTGTGCGATGTTCGTCCCCCCTCTTGTGAAATGCAAAAATGTCACCCGAAAATGTAAAAAAAAAAAATGTTAAATAAACTATAAAACAAAAAAAGAAGGCAAAACATAAACGTAAAACGTGTTATCTTTAATTCAAAGTAATTTAAAAGGTTGTATATATTGTAAATAAGAATCTGTATTAAGTTGAGCTGAAAATAGATTTTTTAAAATGGTAAATGTCATATTTTAATGTCATGTAAAAGGGAAGGAACCCAAAATGCTCATATTTAAATACAAATGTATCGATGTAATTTAACTTATTTCAGTTTTTAATTTTAATCGATTTAGTTAAAGAATTTTGTAGAAAAAGACTCGCTGAAAATCAATTGCTCCAGCATCGTGATATGGGATTTACATATATTGAACCCAATAGCTTAATGAAAATATTGTAAACTTTGATATATCGAATATATCCAAATATACCCCTAGATTAAACGACAAAGTATTTGTTGATTTTCGCAAAGAAAAACTTAAAATTTTTATTTAGAATTTCAAAGGGGGGGAAAAAAAAGAAAAACAAATTGATTTTTCTTTCTTCAGGGAGTTGCGTTTTGGGGGAAAATAAACTCACATTATATTGACAAAAATATATACCCTTTTTCATATATCGTTTTAAAAACAATCAACAGGCATCTGTGTAACTGCATTAATATTAGAATTAATATTAACCTCCTCTGATCCTCTTTTTTTTTTTTGTTCCTGTGTTTTGGATTTCATTTTTTGTGGGTGGGTGGGAAGATCACATCCGTCGTCATCGTTCATTCGATTTTCAATCATCCGCCCCCGTGGAAATTGGCAAGCCCCGCGATCGAAACATTGTGTGAATTCCCGTATCCATTATTCTTACGTTTTTGATTTTGTTTTAACATTTTTTGTTGTTTGTTTTTCTTTGTTTTTTCTTTCGTTTTGTTTTGCTTTGTTGTTGTTGTTGTTTTTTTGTGGATAACAAATGCATACAGAAGTCAAAAAAGTGTTCGAAGACTTACGAAATGTACAACAGTTGTGGGCTTAGCTTGGGGCCGGCCGATGTGAGTGTAAACGTGTTTTGGAATTAAAAGTCTAGAGCATGAGCTAGGGTCTTTATGGCTGCACTGCTGCTGCACTGGAAGGCAGAGAATGGTGTGAAGAAGGTTTCAAAAGATGATGGGCCACTGGCACCTCCCTTGGGAGTGGCTACGACAAACGCCTTTCGAGCAAAT
Source organism: Drosophila lini (assembly GCA_018905715.1). Classification (NCBI taxonomy): domain Eukaryota; kingdom Metazoa; phylum Arthropoda; class Insecta; order Diptera; family Drosophilidae; genus Drosophila; species Drosophila lini. Next base: position 10,349 of record JAEIIL010006236.1, on the reverse strand, counting down.
GCGTTACATCGTGTGTGTTCCGCCTGCTTGCTGGCTGACTGGCTGACTGGCTGGCCGGCAGGCTCTTCCGATCCTGCGGAGCTCATTCGCTCATAGCGCTCAGCATCGCTTGCTGCAGTGCATCTTGTTCTGTCATCCTCTTTCGGGTGGCCCTGTGAGTGATCTGGCTCGGCTACTCACTACCGCCTGTAATGGACTCCGCACTCTCACTCTCTCTCTGTCTGTCTCTCGTTCTTTCTCTGTATCCCCTTCCTTTTTTTCTATTTTCTTTCGCCCGTTTCTCCGTGTCCTTGGTGGCGGCCCCGCCCGTGTACTCATGTCCTCCTAGGTCCTCTCGCTGCGCCGTTTCTCGCATCTGTCGTTGTTTCCCTGTGCTCGTAGTCCTCCTTGTTTGGTGTCTGCTCCTTGCTGATGCTGCTACTCTTTGATTGTTGTTTTCAAAATCTTGAGTTTGTTGTTGTTGTTTGTTTTCATTTGGGTTGCTTTTGTAATCGTTTGTAGTTTGGTGGTGCACCTTCGGCGGCCGGATTCTCAATAAGGCTGTGAGAATTGATTTAAACTGCGTTCGCCCGACTGCAAATAAATAAAAGTTTATTTAATAAATACCCATAATTAATGTCAGGTTAAAGGAGAAAGAGATGGAGCCACAATATTTTGATCCAATCAAAAACTCACCACATTAAAGGCCACATCTTGGGAGAGCAAACCGTCCATCTGTGATATCTGGCCAAAGTCCTGCGATAGCTCCGGCTGCTGAGACAGTGCAAAACCGCTCGGCTGCGTCATTTGCAGCGACAATGGCACCGGCTGCTGGGTAAATGGAGTCACACTTCCTCCCGAGGTAGGTCCTCCCACCACCACCGCTGCCCCACCAGCACCAGCACCGGCACTTCCCTGGCCACTCGTTGTCCGTAGCTTGCCCCTGTTATGGGATTTCTTGCTACCGCCAGCCTGAGAGTTAGTTCCCGACCCGGCGCCGGTGGTGGCGGCTCCTCCTCCTCCTCCGCCACTGCCGCCTCCACTGGCCGTGGCAGCGTTTGAGGGGAAGTTGCCCGACTGCTGCTGCTGCTGCTGCATGGGCCGATTCTGCTTGGCGGCCATGATCGCCTGCTGGTGCTGGTTGTAGAAGCGCGGCGGCAGATTGGTCATGTTCATGAACATGCCCACCGGCACGGGCATGTTGCCCAGAGCGGCGGCACCATGCTCATTGGATATGTAGCCAATGGAGTCGTGGTGCAGGTGGGCAGCTGCCCAGCTTGGGCCTGCACCTCCACCGCCGCCGGCAAAGTTATTGTTGCCATTGCCGCCAGCACCCAGATTGAAGCCATGCATGGAGTTGGAGTTGCCGGGGGCACCACCGCCATAGCCGAGGGGAGATGCACCGCCATAGGGAGTTCCACTGCCGCCGGTACCAAACTGGGAGCCATTCACAGCCGCCTGGCCGGGAATGGGGCGACCGCTGCGATCGTAGATTGATCCGGCCACCATCACCTCCTTGGCGTCGGCCATCATGGTGGACATAAAGTGAGCGCCAATGTTCATGCTGTTGACGAGCTTCTTGGGCTTCTGGAAATGGATGAGCGACTCCTTCAGGTTGTTCAGCGAGCCCTCGACGAGCACCTTGCGGTCCTTGTAGAAGTTGAGCAGATGATTCCAGAGCTGCTGCTTGGCGAGCACCTTGGGATTGCCCACGATGATGATGCCGTATTTGGCGCGAGTTAGGGCCACGTTGAGGCGTCGCGGATCGTTCAGGAAGCCGATGCCCTGCCGCTCATTAGAGCGCACGCACGACATGATAATGATGTCCTTCTCGCGCCCCTGGAACGCATCCACGCTGGCAATTTCGATCTCCTGATACAGGCGAGAGTGAAGGCTGCCCTGGTACTGCATATACTGGACCAAGTAGGCACGCTGTCCCTCGTACGGCGTGATGATACCAATCTGTTCCGGCTTGATGCCCGCCTTGAGGAAGCGCGTCGTGATCTTCTCCACGTTGGCCGCCTCGGTGCGATTGAGAAAGGAGGTGCCCGAGCCGGCGATCTCCTCCTGCCCCTGGGTAACCAGGAAGAACATGGGTCGCTCCGGCTGCGGCCATGGAAAGTCCAGCTTAAGGCGGCGATCCTCCGCACAGACGCCGTTCTGCAGCGAGCCCTCGTAGAAAAAGTTGGACGGGAACTGGGACAACTCCGGATGCATGCGATACTGCACCTCCAGGCGGAACGGACGGATGCCCAGGACAACCAGGCGCTCGAACAGACTCTGCGAGAGGCCAGCGCGAGCGGCCTTCTTGCACATGACCACTGGACCCAGCTGGCAATGGTCGCCGACGAGGATTAGCTGCTTGGCGCCCAGCACCACTGGCACCATGCACTCTGGCTCCGTGGACTGCATGGATTCGTCGATGAGAATCGAGGTGAACTTGATACGCGACAAGCGTCCATCGCCGGCGCCCACGCACGTGCAGCAGATGACATCGGCGGCCTCCAGCAGCTGGTTCTCTGCTCCGCGCTTCAGGCTCCGATAGCGCTTCTCGTCCGCCGAGCTCAGCTCTCCGGTCTCGTCCTTGAGCTGCTGCAGCTTCTTTAGCTCCGTGTTGGTCTCCATGTTGCGGATCTGGTTGTGCAGGGCGAGGAAGCTCACCGGACTGTCGATGGCCTCGCGGCTCTTGGCGCACACGCGCACCACCTTCAGGTTGGTGCGATGGATCTTCTCCGTCAGCTGATCCACGGCGGTGTTGCTGGGAGCGCACACTAGCACAGTGCCGCCGTGCTGCTTCACCAGCTGGTAGACAATGGTGGCCGAGGTCACGGTCTTGCCGGTGCCCGGCGGTCCCTGGATGAGCGAGAGGGGACGCTGCAAGGCATGCTTCACAGCATACACCTGGCTGCGATTCAGATCCGGCAGATGCGGGGCACTATACAGCTTGGGCTGGGGCCCACGGAACAGCACCTCGTCGTTGGCATCGGCACGGCCATGGCCCAGCAGGCGCGTGTATATAAAATTGGACACCGAATTGCGGTCCATGGCAAAGTTGCGGAGGGCACGGGTCATGCGATCGAAGGAGGTGCACTTCCAGATGAAGTCCACGGAGAAATTGCTGGTGCATTTGACCGGCGCATTGGAGGAGGATTTCAACTCCAGGCCGACATCGTCGCCAAAGTTATCCGGGACCTTGATGAGCTGCCCGGTCTCGCTCCAAGGACTATACAGCTCCCCGACATATCGCAGACGCAGCTCGTCGCCGTGCATCAGCTTCATGTCCGAGTCGGTCTTGGCCAGCGTAAAGTAGGCAATGGTCTTCTTGTTCAGACCCACGTCCCAGCGCACCTCAATGTTCTCCTGGGTGGCCGACTCCTTTAGCTTCTTGTCGTAGTCGGCCTCGAGGCGGACCAGCGGCCCGAAGGTCTTCTCGTACTGATAGCCATCCTCGTAGCGCAACAGCACCTGTGCCGGCTCCGAGTCAATGCCCGGTTTCTCCAGATCCTGGAACGTGGCCTCGATATTCTCCTTCCACAGTTCCTCCAGCTTGTTGATCTGCGCCGCCGAGATTTGACGCGCCCGCAACTGGCCCTGTTCGCTGGGCTGCTTCACCAGCCAGGGCAAGAAGCAGCGATCGGCGATCAAGGGCTTCCACTGCTCCTGATCCCAGTTCATGTCCTTCAGTGAATTTTGGGCAGCGCAAGGCTGGCGACAGAGCAGCACCACCACTGAATCCGCCTTGGCCGGTATGAAGCCCAGCACAAACACATTGCGCACGCCGCAGGAGTAGCACTCGAGCACGGTCTCGCCCAGCGGCCCGTCGGCATGGAGGGTCACCTCGCGGTGCTTGGCCCGCACCAAATGGTTAATGATGTGCGAGCCGGAGGTGCTGCCGCGTCCATTGCAGAACCATTTTTTGCAATTGTTGCACATCACCACTGTGGCCGGGTCATGGATGCCACAGTATTTACAGGCATGCGCCGGCAGCTCCTTTACATACGAGCTGCTGCCGCCGTCGTCGTCCTCCTCCTCGAACTGCAAGTCGGCCAAATCGTTGGTGATGCTGGCCAGGCGCGGATGCGAGTCGCCACCGCCTCCGCCTCCAGTTTGGCCGCGAGACTATGAAAAGGGAAAAAGGAATTAAGAACATGGAAGGTAGGAATAGGAGGGCGCAGACTACACTCACGTGAAGCTCCAGCTGCTGCTGGTGGTCACGGTCAACCTGCTGACTCTGCGAATTGGACGGCATGGTAAAGTCACGATAATCATACTGCGTGGGCTGTGTATCGGCTCCTGGCATCAGCTCGGTGTCGTCCATGTCCAGGAACGACAGCGCCGAGCTGGGCGCATACGTGTCCACGCTCATGGCGACGCCTGTGCTGCCTCCTCTTCACCCAAGGTTGCTGCTGCTTCCCTCGCTCTTCTGGTTTCTGGTGCTTCTATAGCTGCTAGCTCTTCTTCTTCCCCCTGCGATTCTCGAGTCCGGCGATGTGCGTGGATCGTTCGGATCGCTGACTCGCCGCCTGTGCCACACTTACTGGCGGGGCAGTTCGTCTCTGTCGCTCGCAAGGAATTCGCGTGAGCCTTGGAATTCCGAGTAATTACGCCGGAATGAGCCGAATTTCGCTGAATGTGCGGCTGGCACACACAAAAAAAAAAAGGAAAACGTTTTGCGCGTGAAATAATTCGATGGGCACGTTCAGCATGCAGCCAGTTGTTGGCACTCAGGTCACCGTTTCTTTTTGGTCTAATGATCGGCTTTAAAGGGGAGCGGCGAGTCCCCCAACGTGCTTTTACTTGTTTATCACGAATTATATTTCTCGTTGCTGATGTCGCCGATTGCCGATTGCCTAGTTAAAATATGTGTCAGAAATATAACAAAATAATGCGCAGTGCTGCCAGATGACAATTGGGGTTTCCCCCTAAAAAATCTCAAAAACCTGGAGAATTTCCACTTTTGCTTCTGCAGGGCACACTAATAATCGCTATCGGAAAAAGCAAATCGTACGATATCAGGAATATGGTTTTGAACTAGGCTAAATATGGAGGATGTGTGTTTTTCCCAGGAAACAGCTCTTTTTTGTTTTGGCTTCGATTGGCGGGCAATCAAATTTTGAAAATTAAAGCTTTGGCGAGACATACCTAATTTTACTATTTGGAAGAAAGCAATGGCAAAAATAAAATAATTTATCATATAAATTATACGAAGAATGCGAATATTTGAGATATTCTTAGGATTTTTTTTTTAAATTTAATTAACAAAAAATAAAAGAAATAGAAAATATTTAAATTTAATATTATAAATGCTCATATGAATTATTCGAGTTTTGTTTATTTTCAACATTTGGTTAGCTTTTTTGTATAAAGTACAATAATTTAATATATTTGATTATATTATTTATAAAGTAAAATATAGTCGGAGTGTCCCCGACAATACAATATCCGACTAGCTTCTTTTGATTTGAATATTATACATCCCTGTAAGGATAGCATCACAATCAGTAACAGACGGACAGAGACGTTGTCTATATGGTTTCGCCTGATTAATGTTGATTATTAATATATGTATTTGTGTATATAGCTTAAAGAGCCAATAATCTACGACTTTATGCTGGACCATGAGAACTCCTTTTTGTACATCCCGTAAGCCAGCCAATACAAGAGATTGAAGAACGCAAAGGACATGGGGAAGGCAATGCGTGCAACGCGGTCGATTAGGGAGACACTATTCACATAACTGGCGCCGCGTCCTTGTCCGCTCTTCTCGGCCGCCGCGTCACGTTCCCGCTGCTTCCGGAAGTTGTCATCGCTTTTAAGGCAAAGCCAAATCTGTCGCATGCGTGATACCACCGGCGGCTCCGTTTGAGTGGTGCGCTCCATTGTGGAGGCATGGGACGACGTCTTCGGATAGATGTATGCCGAGGGGTCCTGCCAAGGATATGCTAGATTACATCCGGCCATCAACGAGAGAGTCCTTCTCCACTTTGCTACTCACATTAAACAGGGGACCAATGAGAGCGGCACGCTTGCGAAAACCCCCCGTGGCCATGGTATCCTCCAGTCCCAAGGCGTCATGCTGGCCGCAAGAACAGATCTCATTCCTCGAGTTAATCGACTCACTGGCCACCTCATCGTTTTCATAATTATCCGTGGCATCATCACTCGCATCATCCTCTTCAGCCGATGCCGCTGGATCGACTTCCACTTCCGCCACATATTCCGGCGATGGATTGTTGGCCGCACAAATGTCCTCCCATTGTTCCTCCAGCTTGGGAATCTCGCCGCTGCCCAGCTTGGTGAAGTAATGGACGCCGGCAAACTCCAGCAGGGTGGCAATGCAGTACAGAAAGCTCATCAATAGAAACCAATCGAGGGCCGTGGCATATTTGACCTTTGGCAGATCGGTTCGCGAGTCCAGGCTAATTGTGGAGAGGGTTAGTACAGCGGTTACGCAGAGGCCCACCCGGTCGCTGGTGGCCTCGCGATGTATCCAAAACGAGACCCAGGAGAGGACCACTATCAGTATGCACGGTACATAGACCTAAATGAGACATAAGGTAATATTTAGCAGAGCAAGCAGTAGGGGAATCGAAGTAACCGCTCCGTGCTTCCAGGCTTTGCCTGCAATGTACAAGCCAAGCAGCAACAACAGATAATACGTTTTTTTTAGTAGAATTTTTAGCTGAACTCTGAGTAAACTTTGAGAACGAAAATCCCCGTTTGAGCTCAAAGAGAATCCTCTCTTCTCTGGTTCTCCCCATATAGTCTTGTGAGAGAAACTGAAATAATATAAAATTAGAGTTAGTGTATACCACCCACTCACCTGTATGAGAAAGTAACCAGTGTGTCTCTTCAGATTGAAGGCAACATGCAACACGGAAAAGTCACCCTCGCGACGCCTTGAAGTAAAGTTACGATACATCATGCTAATTAGATCAAATTGATTCAAGGTCATTCCCGGGACAAAGGAGACGGCATCATCTTGGTTCTTCCATTCGTACACTAGTTGCTGGTTGGTATAACCATCTGAAGTTTTAATATACAAAATTATATTACATTACATTATATAATAAACTCAAGGCATCAATGCACTTAACGCTTAAGTGGCCCTAAAATTCCCAACCAGTTTAGGGCCAAGATAAATACTCACAACTACCGATTACCAGAGGGCAGGATTGCCTGTCCATGGGAAAGTTCTTTAGCTCCATGGGACAAGTGGCCTTAATAGTCAACCTGCAAGACAGAAATCCCTGAAAATGGGAACTGGAGGGGGCGAAGCACATACCGCATGGAATAGAGGATTCCTCCATTCTGGTCCAGGCGAAGGAGCTTGTTGGGCACCGTTATGGTGTGTATATGCGAGTGCTTGCCATTGTAGAAATACGTGTCTGGTCGCCAGATTTTGTCCAGCATCTTGATGCTGAGCGACAGGCTCTTGATGGGCCCCTTGAAGCTGAGGCGCTTGTCGCGCCAATACTGCCGGAAGTAGCAGTCCATCGAATACTCCATATCCAGTTCAGATACCGGTCCCATGCTACGTATAAGTATATTCGTTTGCACCACCGTCGGCATACCCTGGCCGTGGGTGGGTAGCTGTGACTGTTCATAGCGCTTGAGTAGATTTTCCAGAATAATGGAAATATTGCGACTTAGCATATCGGCAGAGGCCGTGCGGGGCACTCCTCCCCCGGCACCTGTCCCTGTCCCTGCTCCCAAATTCTCGGAAAGAAAACTAACACTTTTCTGGCTGCGATGTCGGCTCGTTAGCTGTTGCAAGGACGGTGGCAATACGCGAAAGGACTCGTATATCCTGCTCGCACTGAACTCACTGGTAATATTTGGCATTTTCGTAAGGACAGTGGTCTGCGTCTGACCAGAAGGCTCCTCCACAGATCGCACTTCCGAGGAGTTCAGCGCTGGTATGCCATTGCTAAGGTGGCATTCCAAAATGCACACGTAGATATAAAATCTGAAAGTATAATAGGGAAGGGTTTCCTTTGAATATAGCCTCCAAAATGTAGGCTAAAAAAATCTACATAAATATTACATTGCCTTGTTTTAGGCAAATCCAAAGAGAAGCTAAGAACCTTGTCATGTTTTAAGACACTCTTAAAAATATTGTCTCAAATTTGGCTGCAAATTTATTGAAAAATATTAGGGTCTCTAATATTTTATTTTCTATTTTTAAACTCATTTTTAATATATTCCAAATCCCTAGATAGTTTTCGTTTCTGAAGAGGCTGGTAAGAATCTGAAAATTGAGACACCAAATATTTCATTGCCTACTTTTGGACACCTTTGGACATGATTTAAAATCTCTAGAATAGAAAGAGCTGCTTTAAAGTTTTTTAAAAGTATCAAATTTTTGAAATAATTTCCAATTAGAAATTCTAAATGGTATCTGTAAGTCGTGCAGTGTAGCCACCGTGACGTACCAAATCAATCGAATGATAATCCACTTTAATTGATTGTCCCCCCGGCACATGCTAAATAAAAGAGGGCCAAGTCTCGGCAGCCTACATTTTCCATTTCCCACATTTTCCACTTGACGCCGACGCCGTTGCTGATGCTGATGCTGACGCTCGGCTTGTGCAGTGATTTGCCGCATGTGTAAAGCCAGGAGTCAAGCCAAAAATCTGCTTGACTTGCTAAAAAAGTTATATGTACATGGATGCATCCATAATGAAGACCCCAAACTGGTACATCGTTCCACATCTGGCTTTTTGAAAACAAAACAAAAAAACAAAAAAAATTACATAATACGCGCGGCATTAAGTGTTAAATAATTGCGAAATATCCCACAGCTCGGCTAGGTGTGTAATTATTTAACAAACAATTATGGTCCTTGACACGAATACCAAGTGAGCGATTTTGAATGGCAAACAATAGAGGTCCAGGGACGCCTCTTTTCAAAAAAAAAATAAAATAAATACAAAAATATAAAAAAAGGACTTACCCGGAAAACAGACGAAGAATTAATGCTGAAACCATTTCGAATCCCAAGGAACGCGTGAATTTATTTTCCAGATTGTAATATGCGAACACCGCCAGGTCTGACCATCGCTTTCAGTGCTTATGGTTAGCTCTGAAGCCAAACGGTGTCCCGCGCTGCACTCAATGCTAACAAGGCGCATAATGCAGGCTCTGTAGCCGCTGGCGTAGCTGCCAGTTGGCATGCGCAAAGCATGAATTACCTCCTTTTTAGAAAATTTAGCAAACCTTTCGCTTCGTTGCACTGAAATCCAGATCCTGTACGTTGTTTATGAGCACAAAAAACAAAGGCAGGGGCAGGATATTAAAGGCTTTACAACTTTTCCATTTCATTCTCGTTAACAAAGTTTATTTAGCTTTAAGTTTGAGTCTTACTAATTGTTTCTTATCAGATTTAATATTATATTCTTGGAAAGGTAAACAACCCTTTCCCAGATAGTCCCTGGACTTATCAAAGCTTGTAGATTATTCCCTGATAAGGAAGCTATAGCTGATAGGCTTGGTGAACTGATCTAATCATTATATTTGTAGTTATTCCATAAAGTCAAAGAAACACAAATGGCGCTTACGTGGCCCTAAAATTCCCAACCAGTTCTAGCTGCTCAGAGGTGGTAAGCACTCAGAAGCACTCTCTCTCTACCAGCCGCATTCACTCTGGCCACTGGCCAGGTGAGAGACAGCTTCACTACTGTGCTGCTTGTTGATCGGTTTTTATATAATTTAAATACGTATTTGTTGAATTCAACTTTTCAAACACTTAAATACACCTCTATTGTAGTATTGGTAAATTATTAAATGCCTGTTTTCTATAAAGATGGGCCTATTAAGGCTCTTTTAACACAAACTCTTACACATATAGCTGCTTCTGACGTAGTCTGAGTTGTCCTCAGAATCCATGGTTGCAGCTAAAACTGGTTGTGAATTTTAGGGCTAAGAGCGCCTATCTTGTTTATGTTATTTTTCTGTGTGTAATGTTCAGTGCCTAAACCCAAGGATCTCGGCGAGCAATAAACGTAGGCACAGTGGTCAATCTGATGGCATAATAAAAATAGATACTACAAAAATTGTACGACGTTTTTGATTTTGTTAAAAAAATAAGATCTCCTATAAGACATTAACATGAAATATAAATTAATAAAATGACATTGTGAATTATAATTTATAAAATTTACAAAGCAAAAGACAGGCTCTTTGTACTCCTTAAATTAATGCAGCTTAGGTCATTGGAAATAATACGTGTAATTCGTGTAATTGCCTTCCTGGTATATATTTTCAAGATTTTATTAAAGATAGTTTTTCCCAAATATATATTTAAAAAAAAATTATTATAAAAACCTATACTAAATCTTATTTTGTAATAAATAGTACAATAAAGGTAT
>JAEIIL010006233.1:0-14456 GCA_018905715.1 Drosophila lini | reverse complement strand
ATAAATTAATGCTTTTATAAAACTATACGATATTAAAAAAATATTTAAAATATTTAATTTTTTCCCCTTTTAATTTTATCTTAATTTTCCTACAACTTTCATAGAGAAAGAGTATCAATAAACAGCGTGCAGTCATTCGGATTGCAGCATGGCATGTTGTTTGCTTCGCTGGTCTCATTTGGCTCCCCTTGTCCCTCTCCTAAGTCCCTCTAATCCCCCATTAACCGACTCCAACCCCGACTCCAACCCCGACTCCAGCCCTGACTCCATCCCCCATTCCCATAGCCATCTCCCGTTCCGTTGCCAACTTTCGGCTATGATGCGACCAACTGGCATGGCACGCTGACTTGGCTTTGGCCACGCTTGTTTGGTTTTGGCCTGGCTTTGGACTGGGCTCGGACGCTGCTGCTAAACAGGTTAAAATGTCGTTCAAAATGTCAAGTCAACACTTTGATGTTGTCCGTGTCCGTGTTAGTGTCCGTTGTGGTGGTTCTACTGTACTGCAGTTGCTGCTGTTGCTGCTTCGGCTGCTGCAGCTTTGTTTGCGTGTGATCTGCGCTTTATTTATGCAACATTCAGCACACGACGAAACATGCAACCAAAGCCGAAAATGTTAAGTGCTCCGATAGAGACGGCCCCATGTACACTGGCCTCTGTGAGAGGACGACATCGTGCCGTCGCTGGCCTGGCCAGGCCATGTTCTCCACGTCGACGTCGTTGTCGTCCATCGATTGTTGTTCTAATGCCAGGAAGTGAAGATTTTCGGTAATGAAACGGTAGCGGTTAATGTGGGAATGGGGTCGGTGGTGCCCCTAGGAGGTAGAGGAGGAGGAAACCCCTTTCAAGGGAACCATTTACCCAGTGTCAGGATTTGCCAATTGAGTTTCCCAAGGGTTTTAGTGGTCTGATTTTATGTAGTACAGAAATCAATATGTTTAAGTCTATTAAATAAGTCTTTTATGGAAATATCTTGGAAAAACCACAAGTCTGAACAACAATTATTAAATTCTGGTACATTTTATAAGTAGTTTTTGCTGGTCTTGACTACCCTGAAATATTTATTAATAATTAGTAAAATATTATTAAAACCTCCTTTCTTCCTACATTAAATCTTTTCCCCTTTAAATCTTCCACAGATTTTCATATAGCTCATAGCTATCTTGGCTTTTTCCGCCCCACTTTGGGCGCCAAATGTTGGTACGCTCCTGTGGCCTTCGAAATTCTGCCAAAAGGCCGTTGTCTGTTGCTGCTGCTGATGCCGGAGCTAAAGTTGTTGCAATTCTGAGAATATTTTACGCTTGTTGAGGCTGACGACACAACATTGAAGCCACCGCCAACGACGACGACAGAGACTGGGACCGAGACGAGGACGACAGACTGCGTCTCCTACTCGGACTCCCAGTCCGGACTCCTCTGTCTCTGGTTCTCCAGATGCTGGCAGGCACCCCGGGCATCGGGCACCGGGCACAAGACCAAGAAGACTACTAGGGTTTCGTGTTTTGTTTTCTTTGCACTCGAGTTGTATCACATCAATGGCCATTGTGTACGTCAACTTTGATGTTTCGGCCAAAGTTTTGAAGTGTGAGGTTTTAGACGTTCTTATTGCACTTCCCGGCCCGCAGTCGGCGGAGTCAGAGGAGACGGAGTCCGAGAGCGTCCACCTTGACAGGTGAAGAATACCAAAAAAGGGGGGAAAGAAACAAGGTTTCAAGTGCCACAGTTGCCGGGCCACTTGAAAATCAACTCAAGCCTTTTAGGAGGAAAATCGACATGGCAGGAGTCGGCCACAGAGTCAGAGTCAAGTCGGAGTTGGAGTTATGGCTGGCGGAGCTGCCTGCCTACGTTTGCCTACAATTCCGTATTTATTTTGGCTTGGCACACACACCAACATACACACAGGTCGGGCCGGCGCACACATTTCCTTCGAATTTTCTGTTCTAATTGAGTAAGAAGTGTGTGCGGTGAGGTTGCAGTTTTCCTCCTTCAACAACTGTTGCGGCCCCGATTTGCCTGACGGCTTTAATTGGATTTTCATACCTGCTCCAACAGCCCCTCGGCCCATCGATGTTTGATTGGTGTTTGTATAATGAACTTGCAATATTCTGGATACATATCTGGTATCTTGGATCGGGTCGGGTTTGGGTTCGGGTTCGGGTTGAGCACCTCAGCAGCTGGTATTTGTGTTATTGTTGGGATGCTTTAAATGTAACGCGTGAAATTTAACACACCTCGTCATCGTCATCGTCATCGATGATTCCCCCTTTCATCTTTGAGAAAATAAAAGTTCTCTTTCTCTCGCCTCCATCCGTTGTTTATTTAATTTATGTTATTATTACCTGATTAAGTATGAAATGCTGCGGAAAGTGTTGGTTTTTCGTCAGATGTGTCTTCAAAAATTGATTAGGACCGGAAAAAATAACAACTGATTGAACTCTCCCTACCCCTGACAATGTAATTACGCGGGAATAAAGTTTATTTTTTTTTTTATAACAATAATAAAAGGGTTAGCTAAGAGGGAGTTCTGGGCTTTATTGTTATATCAACAGGAAAGATGAGTTAATAGATTGTTTTATTTAAGGAATGTAGATCGAATTTACTGAAAAAAGAGGAGGTAACATATGGTAATTTAATTCAGGGACCTAGGATGGGGTCTTTTATATTAATTCCTCAAATTGATTGTGAGATATATAAAAGTAACATGGTTTTAACCTAAAGGATATACATTTATTTTTGTTACAATAAAATTAAAGCCAAAGCACAACCATTTCAGACAACACATTTCAGTTTCTAATTAACACAATACAAAACAATAAGGCTCCTTTGCATAACCGCTATTAAAAACTAAAACAAAGTAACAAAGAGCTCCCTGTGTTTCCATTTTTACGAGTCTAATAAACAGAAAACAAAAATTAATCATATCTAGAGCATGGCTAGGCCTGGAACTGCTCCTAATGAGCAACTTGGGTGAGAGGAAAGTGCAACAGTTTTTAATGGTCTTTGAGGCCGCCTCACTCGCAGCTCGTAAAATGTGCCAAGTGGCCAGGGCATTTATGGGGCCAAGGAATAACAAACGAACACGACCACATATAGTACACTGTACACTGACGGAAATTAAATTGCTGCAATAATTAAAACACCTGTTTTAATTAGATGGAAGTGCACTATGGGGTGAGGGAGCGTTCTCTGGGAATCGACTAGAACATAGGTGCGAGACCCTGACCAGCGGCGACAACAACTTGTTGAAAGAAAAGAACTTTCAGCTCGAAATTAATGACTTTCGGCTTCTTCAAAAGTTCTTCGAGGCGAGCGAACAACTTCATCACCGCCTTGTGAGTCGTGGAAAACAGCTGGAAGTCGGAAAATATTGAGTTTATAGTTTATGTACCGCTAGCTGCGGTTTTCCTCAAAAGGTTCCCTATCCATTGTTCGGGGGTTTGGCTAACCTTTGACTGCCAGTCAACAGATATGACAAAACATCATCAGGATCATGCATAGGGGCATGGGCACGCACACTCCCTAAGCCCCTTAATCCTTTCTTCTCCTTTTTTTCACATGAACGATCATCCATCTATATGGAAAATGAACAAAGGGGGTTTTCGGGTATCTAGGGTGATCTATCTTAAGATGGAAATTGTGATTTTGATGTCTTGTTTGGACTGAGGCTAGATGTGGGTTGGTTTTTGGCAAAGATGGGAGGTTTTGATTGCAAGATCTAAGATGGAGATAACTTTTTCAAGGTGATGACTATATATGGTTTTTTAAATAAACAAAAATCCACATAGAAATATTTATTTTGATCCTGAGTTGTATTTTTTAATAATTTTTAATTATATTTAAGTAACTTTTTGTTGCACTTTTTCCTGGCTTTTAAAATAAAATAAGTAAGTTCAGAGAGCTGTCATAAAATTTCTATATTAAATCCATAAGATGTCAAACATTTTCCCGCCAAATCCAACCACATCCTTCTTTAGTTCCTTTCTCCTTAAAGACCAAAGCCAAAGTCTGCCAGACAATTCCCCAGAACTTCACTCCCTTCGGGGAAGATAATGCCTGAAACCCCTTTTGGTTTAAGCCACAAATATGCCAAAACATGATCATCGAAGATGCGAATGTGAAATCAACTGCAGCACACACCCATCGCTCTAATCCTTTAGGGTTTGACTTGGGCGCTGCCCTCGGAGGTTGCTCCTGGTATGATGTCCTGGTAGTACCGCTGCCGCCGTCTAACAATGAGCTGTGCATTCCTTGTTCTTTCTACTTCAAATGAAGTGCATTCATCCGGTAGCAATCCTTTTCTTGTCCTGTTCCCTTTGGTGCCACTGTCTTGTGCATCATTTCACTTGAATTTGCGTTGACATCCTGCTAGACAAGCGGACAGACAGACAGCTCGTCTATATAATAACGAGCGGTTGTCTGACATATCCTTTAACCGTGATTAAAAACGCAAAGTAAATGAAAATGTTTGGTGCTTACGCCTCCTTAGCACACCTTGAAAACAGGAAAACAAAGCGAAGACTGAACGGGTCGCTCGTCCCTAGACAACACGAACTTGAAACCGGGGAGTTTTGCCAAAGGACAATAGGAGCTGCGGTGCGTCCGGGACTTGGTTCCGTTCCGTGCCAGGCAGCACTTAAAAAATCCTACAGATTTTCCCACTTAGTGATAAAGTTGCTGCCGCTGCTGAATGGCTTTTGTCCTAGCACCGAGGACATTCTCTTCATATTGTTTTTCTTTTTTTTTTTTCTTTGTAGCTCCCCATTTAAAACACTCGTCTTGAAATAAGCCTATGGAGGGGATCCTTTGAGGTGGTAGGAGGAGGGAGTCCCCCATGAAGTACGGGCACTTCCTTGCAATTTCATGCCCGAATGGAGTCGTTAAATCATTTTCTGAAATTGAGTCGAGAATTTGTTGCTGTTGTCCTGGCAAGCAGTCCTCGCTGTGTGGCATTGACATTGGAGTCTGTAACAACGCACACACATGTGTGTGGGAGTCGCACGTCTAGCTGTAAACGGAAGTACTTACTGCGTCCCCAGCTAAACATTAAATTAAAATATGTTCCTCGTACATTTCTCTCGCTTTCTCCCTGACATTCGTTTCTATTCTTTAATTAAAACCAAAATGTTTTTTCCCGGCTTCTCTTCTTTTTTTGTTATTTTTTTGATGTGGCGCGTTAAATGCACTTTGTATGTGATTTCACGGTTTTATGGCTGGCTTCTCCTGCGTTTCCATTTCCCTTTGAAGGAGGGAGCTAATGGGAGCACATGCGAGATGACTGCCCCAGGTACCCTTGACATTGGCCCAGCCTCCTTGGAGGTCATCGTAGGCAATCTGGAATAAGGAGTAGCAAGAAGGACCTTCCAGGAGGAAGCCTTAATTGGCTATGCCTAGGCAGGTGTTGGATATGCTAGGTTAAGTCTGGCTCATTAATCTAGTTCTTTTTGGTCACAGTTACTTAGAAAGATTTATGTAGATTTTTATGTGGTTTTTTAGAGTATTAATTTTTTATTCCTCAATATAGATTTTTTTGTACTTATTCAAATAAGTGAGAAAATCCCGCAAATTAATTCATTACATTTTTTGTTATATTTGTGAATCCTTTATACATTCATTTGACACATATTTCTTTCCACGAACTCCCAAAAATCACTCTGAAAAACCACTCAAGCTGTCAACAACGCTATCTGCAAGTGTCCCAAAACGTATTTCGAACCCATATTAACCCGGGATGAATATTACCACACTTCCCCCATATGGGTCACCGCATCGCAAACACACTTTAATGTCCTGCCAGCCATATTTTCAACTTTAAACAACCCATAAAACACTTTCAGCCAAACAAAAAGCCGTAAAAAGGGAGAATTACAAGCAGAACAAGGTCAGCCAGCATCAGAGAGGAGCTCGTTTAAAACTCGGACCCGAACTCGAGCCCAAAGCTCAAATCCAGCGAGCGATGCCCAATATATCACATGACGCCTACAATTTAAACTGCCAAAAAAATGAAATGCAAACTGGGCGAACGAAGAGAAATGGCAAACATTTATATAAATAACACCATCGGCTCCAATTAAAGCAGTTCGGGGTTAAGGGAAAGAGAAGAGCTTGGTTTCAGCAGCTTGTGTCTGTGCGTGATAAAAACCACAAAACGAATTTTTCTTTATGTGTGTGTGCTTGTGTATCAGTGTGTGTGTGTAATAAAAATGCAAAACAAAAGCGTTCAAATATGTTTGCTTCTTCACTTTTTTTTTGTGCTGTTGTTCAGTGTTGCCAGCGTGGGCGTGGCACTTGCAGCGCCAAAAGAAAGAATGGCGGCCACCAAAAGGGGGGTTTACGTGGTGGAAAGGGGGTGCTTAAGGGGCTGGGACAACCAAAACCACTTCCAAATGTCATTCGCATGCGAGGCAATGACGTACCGATGAGGAGCAGCAGCAGCACGGGACAACAGGAGAAGATAGAGCATCCAGAGATCGGAGCTAGTCGAAGTTCAATGTGCTCTGTAAAGGATTAACATATTAATTTATGAAATATATTTAATGAATTCCTTATTCAATAATTATGCTTTATTTTTAAATTTAAACTTTTACTTATATAATGTCCTTATTTGCATATTTGTAAACAGAATATAATTTTTAATTTAATAAGGATTTTCTTTGAAACAATTTTTAAAAATTATTAGACTTTTAATTACACTCAAGAAAATATTTCCGAAACTCTATTTAAACAAGGTTAAAATCAGAATGTCCCACAAAGCCTTTAAAAAGAATAAATTAGCTTTCATTTTTGTTTAAAAACATGTAACTTTCTGGCTTCTTTGAGGAATGAAAACATGCCTTTTCTACTCACAAACATGTATGCTAACTTCTGAGGAACTTTTGAAGAGACTTATGGCATTATTACCTTAATTAATCCTTTTTAACTTTCCTCATCCGATCTCCCCAAGTACGATCACCTACTCCATGTACCCAACTTCCTTGTAGGGTCAGCGCGAGAGAGACTAACCAAGAAATGTTGCAGCTACATTTGGCAGCAAGTGGCGAGCGAGACGAGGAAATAATAATTTATGCATGCGTTGTGGTAGCTTGCTGGCGATGTTGGCAGCGGCTATGGCCAAAAGGGGAGTGGGGGAAGTGCACCCCAGAAACCGCAAAATGTTGCGCCTTGTTGTTGCACAAAAAGTGAATCTGAGCTGCAGGCGCTGCAGCTTTTGCGGCAACCGGAAAACGGAAATTGTGGCCAGTACCCCACCGCTCTCCCCAGATCCCACGAGATGCCCGATTTCCCGCACTATAATAATACCGCTCAAGGATTTATGCTCCAGTCGCCGTTTAAGTCGCGTAGACTCTCTCCCATTGTCGGAAAAACAATTTGCAATTAAATGCTTTCTATTTGCAAATTTACCAGGCCTTTGTTGCCAAAAAATGGTAAGGAAAAAATTAAAGCAAAACGAACTGAGCCCAGATGCTGTTGCCACACTTCCTCTGGCATCGCGGTTTCAGCTGAATTCGAGGCAAAAACAAGTAAACTGAATGCAGATTAATCGAGTTCTGCATCCTGCCAAGTGTGGTTCTATATCGAACGAGTTTTGTGGCTTATTTCTGAGATTTCCGATATTTCATTTAGCTAAGATTGGCGGTTTAAATTTATTTATATTGCTGTTTTTAGAGGAAGTTATTAAGAGGGTATCTCAGGATGTAAAATAAAAGAAATATTAAGATTTTAACTAAGAGTTTACTCTGTAAAATAAATTGTTTTAATTGTGAAATAAAATGTATATAATAAATGTAATGTTTCTGGATTTTTTGGTTAATATAAAATACTTTTTTATCCCTCATAACTATATATTTTTCGACTCTACCCCCCTATACAAACTATTTAAAGCCCGCACAATGCAATCAACAAAAAAAACGACGAAAAACCTTTGTGGAAATTACAGAAAAATCGAAAACGAAAATCAAACATATGAATTTAATTGCCTAAACAATTCTAATCAAGCTGTGCGGCGTTAAAAGCCATCAAAAGGACACAAAAGGACGAAAATTGCTGATTGCATTTAATAAAAATATAATGTTGCCGCAATCGAGCCACGAATAACCACCACCAAGCGATCCCGATCTGCCCGGAAAATCGAAAAATGGGAGGAGGAGGATGTGGCAGGATAAATGGCAAACGAATGGACATCAAAATGGAATCAAATCGAGGCGGAAAACGAAAATGAAATAGAAATCGAAAACGAAAACGAATGCGGAACGCAAAACTCACGAGTACGCCGACAATGCCAACTTAATTTGTGTCATAGAAAGCATGAAAAGGAGCGGCAGCCAAATTGACATATTGACAGCCTGACAAAAGGTCCACCCCACAAAAAAAAAGAAGGGGGCAGGATGCGGTGGGTGGGGCGGGGCCTGTGCCGCAGTGCAGTTTGATGGCGGCGTCAAAAATAAACAAACATTGCGACAGCAATAAAATATCAAAACAAGCCACGAGTAGGAGCTGCTGCAGGATTGGAGGCGGCAGGATGGCGACTCTGCTGCGGCGGCTTAATTGAGGCAACAGAAGGCCGTAGAAAAATCCAATCAAAACGCAATGAAAACAAGGATCAAGGCTTGTGTCCCCGGCCAGCTGTAAACCTCAACTCGGTGTGTGTTGATGTGTGTTATCCTGGCAAATAATCAAACTCGCACACAAAACACAACCAGAGAGCAGCAGCAGCAGCAGCAGCAGCAAACAAGCCAACAAGGACCTTGTCAAGCAGACATGTAAGCGATACAGATGGAGATACTGTACAGGCAGGACAATTGCCGAGTGAGTCCTGCCAGAATCGCATCCACTTAAGGCTGCAGTTGCATTTTCCCAAAGTCGGTTCGGTGGAGCGTGCGGCAGCCCACCAACCAACCAACCAACCATCCCCTGGTGCCAGCCAGCACCCCTCCCTCCCGATCCCTGACCTAATCCAATTCCAATGGCACAATGTATAAATCCTATTTTTGTTTTCGCTTACCTACGCCGAGGATCTGATGGCATTATTAAAGCCGAGAAAAGAAAACACACAGCCGATAAGTATTTATTTAAATTTCATTTTCCATTTAGAGGTAAGAGCTCTCTGAATTGGTTTAGAGATACCTCAAAAAAGATATGGGTTAACCAGAGTATATATGTTATTTCTTTCTTTCTAACTTAAAACTCATTTTCCAGCACCCCCTAAGCTGTTAATAAACTCCATCTCCTTCCAGTCTTGGCCAAATCTCTTCCCTCCCCTCTCTTGGCTAATTTTATGTTTGGGCCATCAAACTAGACCAGGCCAATCAAACCTCATGACCTCCTTCTCGCCATAAAGCCGCCAAATGTTTGGCGTATAAAAACAAATAAGACAAAGCGCACACACATAAACCACGCCCCCAACGCCCCCACATATCCCCAAGATGATCAACAAAGGGAAATTTGTTAGCGTGTTATGTAAATTGCACACAAGAGGCTGGATGGCTACATTATGTAAATAAAAGAAATAATAAGCTTGGAGCTCAAAAAAAAAAGCGAGAAACAAAGGCCTGGGCGAATTGCGAGCATGTATGTTTATTATTTTCATGACGCGTTGATGACACTTTGGAGTCGGGGTCCTGTCACGACCGCACTCTTTAAGGATGTGTTGCTGGCAACTGACATTTCTGGTGATATATTAACCATTCGACATTTAAAATGTTTAATGGGTGACTTTCTTAGAGAAGAAAGCTAAAGTAAGTATACTTATTAAATATTATTTTAAATATTACTTTAAATATTATCGTGATTAATATTTAAAATATTAAAATATATATATATAAAATATATTTAAAATATTATTTTAAATATTATACTTCTATTAAATATTATATAACATTAAACATAACAAACTTAAGCTTATTAAGGACCAAATAAAACCCGTCTCTGCTTCCCTTTTTTTACAATCAGTTTTTAATAATTTTTTTATACAAGTAAATATACAAACCTCTTTCAATTTCAAAAATCAAGTTACACCTGTGATAGTCAAGTTACACCCCCCTTTAATAAGGGAATCCCCCCCTGAAACACTTTTCCATGCAACTCCATAAGGCGTCCCTGCTTTCAGCACAAAATTTAAGTAAGGTCAACCAGACACCGAGGGGGATGAAGGCCTTGATGTCCATCCTTCGCAGCCGCGGCACCAAGTGGTGGTCCCCACTGATGGCGGATAAGGAGCAGCTGAGAAAGCACCACCTGCCCCGTATCTTCCAAAGGAAGAGGTCGAGCCAACTTCAAGCCACCCCTCAAACTCAAACTCCCGCGTACCGGGAGCAGCCCAAATGCAGATTTATTCAGTACCGACGCCCCAATGAGCATTTGAAGCGTCTGGGCATGGTCTCCGAGGATGGCAGCAAGATGGTAGAGCTGTCCAACGTCACCTGCGCCTCGCCCAGCATGCTCGACTTCATTCGACAGCGGTACTGCATGAAGAGCCTCCTGCACAGTGTGCAGTACATGAAGGCCAGGGACGTGGATGATGTATGTCCAGAGCTGCTGCCGCCCCTTGAGGCACCCGGTAAAATCATAGGCGTGGACTGCAATTACAAGGATAACTGCGACGAGCAGAACATTCCGATACCGCGAGAGCCAGCCTTCTACGTGAAGTTCGCCACCTCGATCACGGGGGCGTTGGACATCATAGCACCACACTCCCCAGGCAAAAGGATCGACTATGGCTGCCAGCTGGCCGTGGTCATGGGGAAACGGTGCCGGCAGGTGTCGCCCAAGGAGGCGCTTAGTAACATCTTTGGATACATGGTCGTCCAGGATATCATGGCACGTGACTGGAATTCCCTGCTTGGCGGTCGCAGCATGGACAACTTCCTGCCGCTCGGACCAGTCATCGTGCATCGCTGTCATGTCCCGGATGTAAACAACCTGTGGATGAGGACGCTGGTCAATGGGGAAGAGCGCCAGTTTGGTCACACCAGCAATATGATCTTCAAGGTTGACACTCTCATCCATCGCCTGTCCCACTATATGACCCTGTGTCCCGGCGACATCATACTCACGGGCACTCCCGCTGGATCCGCTGCCTATTCGGACTTGACATCCTTCCTCCAGCCCGGCGACATGATCGAGACAGAGATTCAAAATTTGGGCAAAATGTACAATAAAATCATAGAAGCGTATAACTAAAAATTAATTTAAAAAAAAGAAAGGAAAATAGGCTGATTTTTGTAAGGATAATGTATACTTTGAACAATTATTTTAAGGATATATAAGTCTCAATTTATTCTCTATCTACCCACTAATCATATTCCTTACGAATTCCATCATAACATATTCCACACCGAAATTCCTGTTGCCAATAAATTTGCGTTGATGCCGAACCAGGCCAAGGAGGCACATAACCCACACGAAGAAGGAGGCTTTTGTTGCGTTCCTAATGCGCCTTGCAGGAGCGGGAGAATCATTTTGTAATATAATTTGTTTGGCTGGCACAGGAAAGGGGGAACCCGAGATTGGGATGGCAGAGATGGCAGCGCTTTTATGATACGCCGCAGCAGCATAATCAACATTATCCTCGGAGAGTCACAAGCCGCAAACAAGGCGCCTACAAAGGGCGGGAACGCGGGACTTCCCGCTGCGAAAGCCACGCCGCATTATCATCTCATTGCACAGGACTTAATCCTGCGGCAAGTTATTAAAGCGTAACGCGTTTCGTCCTTGCTCCCAGCTCCATCGCCAGCTCCTGGGATCCTGCGCTCCCTTTTTATTGTTCGCGCTGCGCTTAACTTGTTTCGCATTGAGCCAGAGCACGAGGGGGGAGGAGATCGGGATTGGAACTGGGTTGGAAGGCGATGCCGCCTTAATGCTAAATGATCCAATATCCTGTTTCCTGTGTCGGCGGCGGCAGCAGCAGCAGCGTTAAAAGGTCCTTTGTGGCCTCCGCTCGCTATTATTTGCCCTGGCCAACTTAAAGATGTTTTCCCTCTGTGCCAACTTGTCCTTCTCCTTTCGCCAGGCTCTCCTGCTCCTTTCCTTCTCAATTATTTGCTCGGCGACGAGGAAGAAAAAATCGTCGGCGAACATAATTTTGTATCTTTTCTTTGCGCACGGCAACTTAAATAGCAGAATGTAAAGTTTTTAATTATGCAACTCAAAGCTGACGTTGTCGCATTGTATGCGAAGGGCACTGGGAGAAATATTCTGGGAGTTCTGATGAATAAATAAAAGAATTATAAGTGAGAAGAAAGTAAAGTTTAAGCCTTGGAAAATATTTAAAAGTAAGACCTAAAGTAACTTTAATCATAAATTAACAAAATAAATTCTTGTATTTTAAAACACCTGATGAATTCTATAGTTAAAATACCTTAACTTACACCTTTATTTATTTTCTGTATAAAATTCCAAGTTTTTTTGAGCGTAGCTTCCTGTAACTCCCCCTTTTTCCCGTTTATACCAAGACTAGTGAGCTAGCCAAAAAACTTAAAATACACATAATTAGCCATAGTACTGAGTTGCTGCCGCCTTTTTTTGGTAGTTTTATTTTCTGCCCGTTTGCTTAGCGCCGAAATTTCGCCACTCCCAACCCTCCCCTCTTCTATTGTGCGGATTGTGTATCTTTCGGATATCTTTTGGGCTTAGTTTGCTTCCCCTCCAGTGCCAGAAACTAGGCCAGTTTCTTTCCAAAAGTTGATGTTTAGCTTGGCACAGAATTCCGCGTTGACAAAAGGCAGGGCTAATTAAATGAAAATATTAATTGCTAAATAAAGTTATTTTCTTTTTAAACAATAAAATATATATATAATTTTACAAGGTGTCGTAAATGACATTTCGGCAATAAAAAATGGCACATACCTTGAAAATAGAACTACGGCAAATAGGAGTATCAAATGTATTGCGTATTTTATTCCACTTCTTAGATGAAAGCCTTCTTGGCTTAGGGATGGGGACAGGACACATAAAATGTAACATGTCGTAATATTCACCACAAGCAGCGCCAAAACCACAGCCAGGACCAGAAACCACCCAAAGTCAGGAACATGCCAGGGAACATGGCATTGAAAGCTGTTGCCAAACAAAATAAGGACCAGGAAGAGGCGGCCACAATGAACGCCAGAAAAAAAAGAAGTAACAATACTCCCCGCTCCTCTCTGGCACAGCATAATCTTTTTAACAATTTGTTTTTGGGACCTGGGAAGGCGGTGGATATGACACATATTCCGGAGTAAAGTCAATGCCGAGGAATGCTGAAATTTGTTTTGTTTCTCGGCTCCCCTTTGTTATACATAATCCTTGAGAGGTGTGACATTTGTGTGTATAAATTTCAACTTTGATCCGCCAGGGATAACCCTCGGGTGGCCAGAGCCAATTGCCAGGCACGAAATCTAAATAAACACTGAAGGAACGGGAAGAAGGAGACCCAAAGACCCAAATACCCAAGGAAAAAAGTGGCCAAGAGAGCGAAGTCCTCGAGTTCCAGGGCTCCGACTCGGCACACACTTAAGTTGTCAAAATCAGCACAAAATTCCTCCCCTGCCCGAGTGTGTGTGTGTGCGTGTGCTCGGGTGTTTGTGTTTTTTTGTGGCAAAATGTTATTTTCCTTTCATTTAACTGTCATGTATTTTGCATACACCAAAGCCAGGCTCCTGTCGGTGCCAAATTGAATGCCCGAAAGAAATGCGGCCGCTTTGTTTGCTCCTCCGAATGCGTAGGTGTTGTGACATTTGACCGCCGCCGCTGCCGTCTGCAGAACATCAAAGGAATGTTCTCCTGTTTTTATTTGCCTTTTTTTAGGGGACATTAATCACACCTTTTTGGGCATTCAAATGAACAAATTGACACAATATGAAATTGAATTTTTGAAATGAACAAAGGGCCATGGTAAGTCCAGGAAAATATTAATTTGCAAAATGTCCCAGTCAGTGGTCATTTTGCCATTTCGTTTTTGACTTTGAAAAGATGAAAGTTGGAGCTAGAAAAAATTAGATTTATTTTTTTGCATTTGAAGAAGAATTTAATTTGTAATTACCTATTTTTGTGAGATTTTTGTGGCATCCTTAATCTTTTATTTTATTTTAAATTTACTTCTTGCCCGACTTCTTAATGCCACCGCCCACAAGAGGTCCTTTTTTAGAGGCATTCGCCTTGGCCGCATCTATTGCCTTTTGCTGCTCCTTTTGCTTCTGCTTGAAGGCCATGTCATCTTCGTCCAGGTCCTTGGCATCCTTCTTGGGGGCCTTCAGAGGCTTTTTCTTACCGCCCTCGCGACTAGACATTTTTAATGGGAAGTATTAAAAAAAAAGACCGATTTTTGGGTCTTTAAGGAATATTTTACAATTTCAAGAGAGTTGAGAATAATGATTTTTCAAGCTGTGAGAAATATGGTGCCTTTTAGACATTGATTTCCAGTTTACTTTCTCAATAAATAAATTTAAAAAA
Organism: Drosophila lini; assembly: GCA_018905715.1. Lineage (NCBI taxonomy): Eukaryota > Metazoa > Arthropoda > Insecta > Diptera > Drosophilidae > Drosophila > Drosophila lini. The sequence goes on along the minus strand of JAEIIL010006233.1, from coordinate 35 downwards.
ATGTATATATTAAATGGTTTAAAATATATTAAACT
>JAEIIL010006211.1:0-16875 GCA_018905715.1 Drosophila lini | reverse complement strand
GGTCTCCTTCACTGCCTTGCAAACTTCTGACTGAAATTATAATACCCTGCAAGGGTATAATAAAAGTAACAAAAAAGTTGTTACATGGGACAGTCCCCTTAAGAAAATGGTATCGTTTTAACAACATGTGTTTCTATAATCTGTTCAATTTGCTATATTTTTTTTTTTTACACTTTTACTGAATTTATCCCTGACAACGACCAATGTTTTACATACTCGGGGCTTACAATTTACTTAAAATGTGCTAATTGCATATTTAACCACATCTGAAAAAATTAACGACATGTGCAAAATTTGTGCAATGAAAACTCGTTCGACTTTTTTTATACAATATACTTCGCACAAAGGTGCATACATATCGTATATGTGTATAAATATAATTTCCGTTGTTATTTCTCAATTTTCAACGTCAGTTGCTGGCTGTAGAAACTGACTCGAATTTCTGCTACTTTCCACGCATCAGAAGGAATTTATTTAAAAATGGTTCGGTATGCGATACGAAACATTTGGCTTTATTATGGTTAATTGGTTGTTTCTTTCCTTTAATATTGGTTCTCAGTGTAAGAAAATAAGCTGAGTTTATTTGTGTAAATTCAGTTTAAAGCAAATTACATCATTTAGTTAAAAATTTACACAATTTTTATTCTATTCAGTTTCCCTTATATATAAATTAAAATTCATAAGCCCGCGCTTAGCGACACTAAACCACAAGTCTACCCAAACATAGAGATCGAGCAATGTGCTGCCACTTTATTATGCACGATAAATTAATGATAATTTAAAGATAACTTTTATATAAACAATAAATATCGGTCTCTCGACATTTTCGCGGTCTAAAAATAGAATGCATACAGTTACAAAGAACGGCGATTAGTAATATGAAACGACGCGACGCCGACTGGTCGGGGCTCCATTGATATAGCTATATATACGTATGTACATATATATAAAATGGAAGTATATATCGAATCGAAACATTGATATGAAAACAGGAAAAAATGAGCATTCGTTGTTTATTCATGAGGCATAGCGGCGTGTGTGGTGGATAAAGCTTGAAATACAAATTTTAAGCTGATTAAGCCGAAGGTGTCAGTGGACCTCCAACTGTGGGATTACTCTATGCATACAGAAAAATCTGTGCGAGCTATAAATAACAGCAAACTTTGTAAAATATTTAAGTAATTTAAATTTGTTGTGAATGGCCGAAAACTGCAAATGGCGATGGCTGGGCTGACTCGTTTTCTTCATATATGTACGTTAAAGCGGTTTAGGTTTTCCGTCGTTGTAAATAAGACCGACCAGCTTCATCAGTCTAAATGATCCCGATATTCCTACTTAAAAAATATTTCCATTTCGCTTTTCATTATCGAATAACTCTCCCTGAATTCAAACACAGAATTGGCAGAATGTGAATAGGAAGTGGAACAGTTTATCTATTCACTTTCGTCGTAAGGCGGAACTCAGCTAAGCCACCCAATTACCATAGAACCCGCTGATGTTCAAAGCAAATCAAAAAGGTACAAAAAGAAGAAAACCAAAGCAAAACAAAAATGAATAGAATCAAAAATCATTCTCTATGTGGTCTACTGTTTCGGCTACTTCTTCCCCCCTTGCATCCATTAGGTTGACGAACAAAATCCCAATCTCTTGAAATGAATACCGACTTCAGCTGTCATTATTAGCGGAGCAAAAAACAAAACAAAAGAAAACAAAGGCGTTAGGGGAATAAATTTGTTAAGCAGCAATTAAACGTCAATGGCAACACTTGAAAAGCGATCCAAAGACGATGGATCGGTTATTTTGGCTCTGTGGAGCGGCCCGGCCGAGTGGTCTTATAACTGACATTTTCAAGTGATTATATTGTTCAACTCGGGTTTGTTTTCCCTCACCCTCCCCCAAAACTCCCAATACCTTGGGTAATTATTTGCTTTCGTTTGTCGACATCCAATCATTTGGTTATCTTGAGGTCTTATCAAGTGCTTCGACTGTACTTATGTATATATGTACATACATGTTCATACAGCCAGTAATTCTCTTTAGCCTTAACAATTTACGTGAGTGTTCGCGGGGATGATGAATGTGATACGAGTATTACTTTGATTGGAAGGCGAAGGCGCCGGGTAATTAGCTTCAAATTATGTACAAGCCCACATGAATGAAGAACATGGAAGAGCCGAGCCGCAGAGTCCATCAATCAATAGAGCGTCGGCGACGAGCCCGCTCTCCGTATTATTTGTCGGAGGGGAATTCGGTGGCTATGGGTTCAATGGGGCCTATCAATCAATGAGTAACTCGAGTCGAGCCACAATTCAATTAGCCAAAGAGAGGTCAATTGTATGTGAGTGAGCTGCAAAGACGATCGTTTTTCTTGCTTAGCTTTAAATTAGGAAATTTAAATTTCTTAATTGGAAACTAATATAATTTAATGGTATGATAATAGTATTAATAATACAAATAATACCATTATTCAAACAACTTAAAATTCAATGTAAAAGCCGACTCCAATTATACTTAAAGAGTATTTGATTGGACATCATCGCCGATTAATTGAATGAGTCGGAAAGAAAAATCAAGGCAAAACATTTGAGCTTCAGTTTGGTTGAAAACAAAAGATAGATACATAGATGCCTGAACAACCAACAAACCACATATCATAAAGTGCCAGATTTGAGTTTTTTTTTTTATTAATTTTTTTGTTGAAGATTTGATGATTTTGAATGTTTGTTTTGTGACCTGGAAGTCAATGGCAATTGGTGGATTTAGTGGTTTCCGACGACCTGCGGCAGAAGAGGTGACGCCAGTTGGGCTGGGCACGTTTCAAGCAGATCTCTTCTTTTTTGGGTATTGGTTTTTTTTTTATATGCCGATTGTAATCTTGAAAAGACCTCAACTGCTTAATTAATGCGTTTTCGCTTTCTACTTTTTCGGTTGTCGCGTGGCCAGACAGTGACTAATCAGAAAATAGAAATGTGTGTTTTTTTTTTCGGGGCTTCTCAGCTTGTTGCCTTCTTTTATGCTATTTTTTATCCAACAATTCTTCCTGGGGGGTTAATTGAGAGAGACCAGACCGCCTGCCTTTAGTTCGGCCGAGTTAAGTTGAGTAAGCAAATTGCATTAATTTGTGTCTTATTATTTAATAACAAAATAAATAGACAACGGCCGACAGCGAATTGATAGAGTGCTCGAAAGAGAAGTGGGTGTTGTGTATTTAGCACTGCCGGCGCTGCTTACTGAGCAATTATTTTAATCCCATTCAATTAGGAATCAACCGAACCGAATGGCGCCGACCCATAACACGTACACGTTTTTTTTCCGAATCCCCCTTTTTGGTCATTCAACTGCGCTTAATCCCAGGTTCATTTGATGCTGAACATTATTTGACGAAAATCAATTTTCCTTCAATTTGCTGTTCTTCAAGGTTTTTTCGCAATTTGCTTAATCCTTAAAGCCATGAAAATGACTTTGACATATAGAATTTTCACTCTTGAGAATTTTAATAAGAAATCCTCAAGTATTTATGCCTGGTAATTCTTAGGGGTGGCTCGTACTACCAAATAACTGTTGGGGTTGGAGGTCAGCCAAACAGCTAGAACTATTATTTCTGTAGAAAGTGAATAATAGTAAATAAAATTATTAATTAAAAATAAAATTTGCATTCCAGATTTTTCTTATTGTTCGATTTTAGAACTCTCTCTCTATGTTCTTATTTTAATTGAACTCCAAGTCGAGAACACCTGCCCGTAGCTTTCTTGCTTGCCCTTTAAAACTTTTTCCACTTAACTTGTTTTTCAGCTCTTTATTTTGTGGGATTGATGGCCTTTTTCGTCATACATATATATTTTATTTTTTCAGGCATTACTGCATACATGCCTTTTTTCAGTAACCGAAATTTACATAACTTTCTGACTTTTACAAACCGAATATCATGATGACTATTTATTATTTTTTGCTGCATTTGCCACAATTTTTATTTAGTTTTTGCAGCACAAGCTCGCTGTTTGTTTATCGAAAAATTTTCATTTCAAGTTCGAACGGGATTTTCACACTCAACTGTTGCTCCATTATTATATTCAGGCAACCCATAAAACCATAAATTTCGCATTTATTATAGGACACACGTGTGTGTGATACCGCAAAACTGGCTGTTTGTGGCTAAAGGTGCTAGTAACAAATCGATTTCGGTATTGCCAAATGTGTATGGGGGGAAATGGTAAGAAACCCCGCTTGCCGGGCATTATAATGAGAGCGCATTATTTGAGAGACGATTTTTATCGCACATCTATGTATGCTCACATATGTATGTGTTGTGTATACTATAAATATGATTTTATGTGCGAAAATATTCCAATCAATTGAGGAGCAGGGAAAGGCACTGGCGTTCGCCTTATCTGCCAACCCTCAAAATAAAATCGAATAAAAACTGAGCCGCGATAATGCCTGGGCGGGCACTGGAGTGCCAGCCCCATATAGTATATGTACATATGTTAGTATCGTCCATCAATTGTCGGCTACAGATCTTTTTTTAGTCGCTCGACCAGCCACAGTTTCGGCGTGTGTTGATGACACGAAACTTATTAATAAAACATCGGCCCTATCAGTGGTGAATTCAAAGTTTCCAATCTTGTACTCGTTTCGGAATCTTGGGTTTTATGCACGCTATATATATCGGCATAGCTTTAGGATTCGATTCAGAACAAGTCCGACGTTGCCATTTGCTGTTTGCATATCGCTTTGCCATTAATCGCTTTTTTTTGTTTAGGCAAACAACAACAACAACCAGACGACAAATATGAACCAAGGCATACAACAACAAAGGTTATTTTTAGACTGGAGTATTTATAAATGGCCTTGGGGATCGGCTCAGGGTCTCAGAGGGGGACAGAGGGGAAAGATTGAAATAAAGAGGCAGAAAATCATTTAGTCTGAGATCGGAGATGTGCGACAAGCGTCCATGTTTTGATTTTTCGAGGATTATGCTAGGACGCACGTGGTTTTCTCTAACGGTTTTGATGCTGGACTTTTTCACATAAAAATTAATTCTTTCAAAGGCTCTCATTGTGTAGATTTTTTTAATGACTTATCAATCATTTTATGCGGTTATATGTTTGCAACGAAAAATTAACATCCAAAATCAAGCCATTACGTCTACGCTGTCTGGATTTAACAGTATTTGTAGTATTTCTTCTATTGCATAGATTAATAGGAATAATAAGAAAATAATGAAAAAAAATTAATCAAATTTATTTTTGTATACATGTGTATGTACATACGCACATACATATGCTTTGAATATTATAAAACTCAAAAGGCTCTATAGGGTGGATAAATCTACATAACCATCTCTGAGAAAATATGTATCTTTATTTGAATATGTATATACACATATACATGCATACATACATATTTAAAACACCTCCGGCAATACTTTTGTTATAAGACGGTTTTTTAAATTTCTTTTTGGAAGGGTATACAAATCTTGGCTTCCCGAAGTTTGCTCCCTTCCTTGCTCAGTTTATAGCATACCAATGGTGTTAGAGCGGGTATAATATTTTTATAATTTGGTTTGCAGCTTGATGAATAATATAATTTGTTCACGGGTCTCTTGACTTTATAATGATTAAAGTCACAACATTTTGAAAAATGTCTTGCATTGATCAACTTTTCTTACAAAACGCCTCATATTTAATTTAAAGCCTTTTCAGTTAACGATGCTGTCAATTCCTTTAAATTTAAATCCAATTCTCCGCCACCATCTGCGAATTTCAATCGCAGACGTCATAAAAGTTCTTCCCTGGCTAGACTTCATTAAACTTTCTAGACAACTGAAACAAGGAGTTCACTCCCTAAGTTTCTCCCCTTCCGCCTAGAAAAGAAATGGTACTTTATATTATGTGATAAGGGTTGATAATTAAATTGCACATAAAACATATAGAAAAAATATGGAATATGCCTTCGAACTAAACGGAAAAACATTTGAAATTAGTTTCGGAGAGTTTCGCAGACTTGGAATGTGAGCTTTCGGACAGAGAGCAGAGAATAAAGTGGGCTGGAATGAGCCATTTAACTGGGCAGTCTCTAGTTGGCGTTACTAATAATAAAAATAATAATAATAATACCAGTTAAACCACTTTGCGTGCAGTGGCAGACTCCGAGGCAGCAGCAACGGCAGCATCAACTTGCATGGAACTTGTTAAATTGTTAAACCCATCTAGCCAGGCCAGCCCCAAGTAGTCGAGGCAGGCATTGAGCCAGGCAGCCACCCTGTCACCCAAACAAACGCAAACTGGCCAAGAAGGCAAGGACAGCTGGGGAGCAAGTGGCGAACACACTTCCAAAAATTGGTTGATAGATTTTTGAAAACAAAACTTTTAAATCCTAATTTTTTTTTTAATAATAATATTAGTAATAATTTCAAATTACAACCTTAAAATGTGTAACAATCTTGCTTAGTTCCGTGATATTGTGCGCGGAATTTGCAAATGTTTTGTGCAGTGTATCAATCCAGATGTGAGGCTGCAACCACGAGGCGGCGTCGCGACGCATTGGCTGGCAAATACACTTGAGAGCCTGCGAAGGATCTCCATCGATGAAATAGAAAACATTTCTAATGGCGGGGGATGTAAGGAGGAGAAGTGCTGAAACTGGATAATCTTGATAGTCGAACTCTCTGGCCGCATTGATTAGCTTTGGAGGAGATCCTATTGAGCCAGAATATTAGTTGGGGGACTCTAACCAGTTTGGGACAGGCCCGGGTGAGTTAGTAAATGCACTGGAAAAAACACTAGCGATGCCGGATGCGAAATGAAAAGCCTTATTTCAACAGCTAACAATGTATCTTATTTTCTCCTCTTTTGGGTTTTTATATATGTATTTCGGAAGCGTAAAATTGCTAAGCGCATAGATGACCCCTCAAAGTAGGCAAGGAGTATTTTTGTGGATATTTTGAAATTCCATTCACAATCAGCATCGCTTTTGAGGCTTGTCATGTTAATTTAGGGAATTTGAATGCTCTGCTCTTTGACTTGAAGTTGATGTGGAATTTAAAGAATTCACTGCAAGTGCATCGTGGAATTCTATTTGCCAAGCAAATGGATTCCGCCTTTGACGCTATTTTCGGGCGCAACGGAAATTGTGCTTCCTGTTTGCCATTGAACCCTTTTTTCTGTGGGCGGGCGCTGTAGACCAAAGGACGAGGACGAGGACGAGGACGAAGATGCGGACAAGGTTTTGAGTCCTAACAAGAGATGAGCAGAGCTTTGGCTCTCGTTTCTGCTATTCGCTTGATTTGTCTGCAGTCTTTGCTTTTTTGCATTATGTCGGAGCGGTTGTTGCTGTTGTATCTCGAGTCTTTTGGCGGCCGTTGCACATGTGGCGCGTATTCAGGTATTTCCCCACGGTCTATTTTTAGAAATCCAGTTTTTTGGCAGCACCAACACAGCAGCGGCAGCTTCCAAGTCTGCTTTGCATGGAAGCAAGACTGCGACACCGGGCTACACCAGAGATTGCTGGCTTCTCCACTCATAACTCCGTCGCTCATAAATGTTTCGCGGCCGTTTCCTTCTTCGCAGAGTTCAGCCGAATTTTTTGGCAACGACCTCAAAAGTCACTGCTACTAGCCCTTCACTTTCACACGACCCAAAATTGTAGCCGAGGCAGCTGGACCTGCTCCCCAGAAATGGACAGGCCCAGTCACTGCCCCTCACCGTTCCCTCGTGGGTCCTGCCCACTTTCCCTCTCTCTACACTTGAAAAATTGAATTGTGCCTTTTCGAACTAACACTACGTCATGCAGACTAATTTCTACTGATTGCCAAACACCAAAGGAAAACACTTTATATTAATAGGCATTCTACTTTAGGAAGTACATTTCTTTGACTGTACAGTTTCAAGTCTGTTACTCTATGGTGTTTTGGGCTGTGCCTTGCTTGTTAAATGCCAAAGCTGCCGTCATGCGTTGTCTCCTTTTACGGCCAGAAAAACGGCGCCTCATAATGGAGGGGAGCCAAGGAAGGGGGGACGAGCTGAAGCTGGAGTTAAAGTTGCAACTGAAGCTGAAGTGGATGGTGCTGTTAAGGCCATGGCATGCAAGGAGCCATTCTACGGCTTAGTCCGCAGACAACACACACAGCCCCGTCACCCATCGTCATCATCATTATCATCAGCAAGGCTTTGGCCGCTTTGAAAGTGAAATTTGTATCTGTAACACATGTGATAACAATGTGCCGCCATATGCACCCCATTCCGCGTTAACCATTTCTCAGTGCGAGTGAGAATGGTTTTAAAGCACTGTACCGTAGGGGAAATCAGATTGAGGCTTACACATTGTCTAGCGAAAAACCACTGACTTTGCTGCAAAACGTTGACTAACTAAGGTGGTACTTGGTTTGGAACTAATTCTAGGTAATTGAAAACATTCCTTGATCAAATTCAAATTAAATTTTAAACAAAGCACCTCCCTTTTCATTCAGATGCAGGCATGTGCCTAATATGGCTACATTTCAAGGGACTGCTTCTTTTGTTTTCAATTAAAACGTGAAGTCACATTTACTCATGGTTGGTTTTCGATTGTAGTATGATTTACCAGCTTGCAACGAAGAACTCTCCGGAATGATGCCGGTTCGGACAGCCCGAAACAAAATATCAAATGCACAACTTTAATGTATCCCTGAGTAGATGACACTTTAAATATTTTAGCTGAAATCATCAATGGAGTTTCCCTCAAAATGTGCTACTTACTTTTTATTATCAACTCCTTTCAGTACCCAGCAATTTGAGCGCTGTATCGGACCTTTTCTTTGTTCCCCATGAAGAAGAAGACTTGTTTGCCTCATTTGGTTTTCGTTTGTTTGGCGCCCATGAAATTGTTATTGTTACGGAGTTCCGTTTCAATTTCATTCAACAATTGTACGCAGTTTGTATTTGGCTATAGATGCCTGATTTCGATTCGAATCACGGACCTCGCCATTAACATAGTTGTAGAGGAGATATTTGCAACAGTTGAACTGTTCGCTTGCGTTGTAATTTGATTGCACCGGCGAAGGAGAGGGGCTGTGACGATCTGGTAAATGTATTAACCCTCTTTCCAGGTCTATAACTCGTGCACTCAGAGAAATATAATGCTTCTCATATATACTTATACTTACTAGGTCGTTTTATAAGAATACAACATAACCTAATATTGAATAGGTTTAAAGGGAACAAAACTAGTTTTTTTTTTAATGCTATGTACATATCTCAATGCTATATTTTGTGCACACTGGAGTGTCCCTACACATATATTACTCTCCACTCATGACTACCTCTGTGTGCCATAGGCAATGCAATCACGTCGCTTGACATGAGCTGTGCGCTTTTCAACCCCCATAGCCCCAACTACCAAATCTCCATTGGACTCGGTTTTCATGGCATGTCCTTGTGGCTACGGCGCTATGTATCGGCAATGGCCAGACCAAGACGGCCATTCATTTTTCATATCCGTTTGACAGGACTCTCCCATCCACTGCCACTTTGGCTTCATCGATGAAGTGTACACTTTAAAGACGTCTTCTTCTTTTAGTTTCCTTGTTAGAAATTATACTTCCTTGACGACTTGAACTCAAAGGGCGATGAAACCAAATTACTCATTTGGGCCCAATAATCAACTAATGGTAGCCACACATCATCCCAACTAAGGCCCATTTATTGCGTTCTTTGAACCCTCTCCTAGGCCCTCCATGTGCGGGCTCTGTGTGTGTGGTGAGATAATGTTTCATTGTGTGACATTTTTGTTTTTTGCGATGGGACTCCGTTGGTTTGCCCTTTTGTGGGGTTAACTTGTTGATGATTGATAGCAGAAAGAGGATTTAAAAGGGGTGTCTCTGTGTGTGATGGGAGTGTCCTTGAACCGATTGCTGTCGAAATAAATAACAAATACTCGTAAATCGAAAATAAATAGAATCACGTAAAGGAATTGGAATATGGCAAGTGGCTTTGCTTTAAATATTAAGCAGCAGCTGCTACGTATTTATATTCAAAGCTTCATTTTGCATTTCGTTTCATTTGCTATTAAAAGTTATTTGCTCAGCTGTTAAAGTGCATTTAAAATATTTAAGTTTTATAAAGGAGATCCAATTTACTCCTATATTGTCTTAATTATACAACTTTAAGACGTTCAACTTTTTAATGCAAACCAATTTAATGTTATTTGTTTTGAATATTCCTACTAATAGTCTGAGAATCGGCAGAACTTGGTTCTTTTTAACCGAATACATATTATTTTGAGGATATAGTAGTTTCATGGAAATCGTTTATAATGAGTTTATACAATATTGATGATCAATTATGTAAACTTTTATTTAACTATCTTTCTTTGTAGTTACTAAACTCGAGCTTTAAAAAATTAATTGAACAGTTATGCCTCCTCGTTATTTTTCGAATTGTTTTCACTGTAAGGTATGCACTTATCCCCCTTGGAGACTCATTGCATATCTCATTGCTCGAAAAGCACGGCTCGCTCCAGGAAAACCCCCGGCGGTGATGTCTGTTTGCTAAAATATGTAATGTCGCGTTGGTTTATCCACTGGCCAATGGATTGTCGTGTTTGCGTCTGGTTTCTATTTTTAGTTTTCGCGTTTTATTTTTAGACAACCAGACATTATTTAGTTGTACATATACATCCATATGCACACACACGTGGAGCGACAAACAACTTCGACTGAAAAGTGCAAAACAGGCGGTTCCACGCCCATAAATAAATGCAACTGCAACTTGTTGCGTCGCGGGGGAAGGGGAAAGGCTAGGAAAAAGTGGGGAGCGCAGCCAAAGAGAGGCACTGAGAGAGCACGAGGGAGAGAAAGAGAGGCGAACAGAGAGCGAAGAAAAGAGCGACCCACGTTGCGGCTACGCGATATTTCTGTTACACAACTTGAAGCTGTTTGTTTGTTTATTTGTTGATTATAACTGAGTTTTCTGTCTGTTCGCGTTGACCATTCTCTCTCTTTCTCAGCTTGGCGCTCGGGCTCTCCGGCTTCTCTTCACACACACACTCACGTATAACGTTAAACGTTTTATCACGTCTTTCCGATTCGTTTTCTTATATTTTCTTTGATATGTGATTCTATTTTTAGCCCCACTCTTTGGCTCTCTGTTTACTTTATAAATATTTAAATTGTTGTCACGTACGAAGTTCTTAATAGGTTACGTTATGTGTTTATTTAACTCATTTTGATTAGAAGTCGAGAAAAAGTACGGCGGAAACACGCGCGCCGTGAACTCGTCCTATATTTTTAGTTCCCGTTACAAAGTTCAACTTTTACTCTTTAAATTTGTGTTTTTTGTTGGCGGATCGACCCGGCATGGCCGGGCCGAAAGGCAAATAAACAACAACGACAACAAAGCCAAAATCCCCACGCAGATGTTCTAGTCTTTCAAATTAATTGTTTACTCAAGTGTAATTAGGTAACCGAAATAATAAATAAACAAATATGGACACATCAACACACACACACACTCACGCCCTCGGGGTAAATACGTATTCATAATTAAATAATTTTTAGTGTCATTATTTAACTCTGCATAAACTAGAAAGCTAATTTGGTTAGACATTACCAGCTGTGCAAAAGTGTCGCCTACAAAAAAAAATTAACTGCGTATTGGAATTTCAGAAAATTAGTTCAGAATGAAAACTTGGCTTGTATTGGGTTTAAAGTTGATAAAGTGACTTGCAGAAAGCGAAAGCCACATAAGAGAATCTGAACGCAGAACTCTACATCTGAGAAAGTAATTATCAGAATCTAAAAAATATTTATTACTTATTTGATTAAATTGAGAAAATCAAACTTATTCTGGTAGCTCTAGCGTTTAAAGTCACCGAGATCTGTTGTGTCTTTGGATTGAAGGCTAAAAAAGAATGTAATTACTTTCTGTAATTACTTTCTGCCTTTATAAAAACAGTACATTGAGTTCGTTATTTATTAGTTGATGGTCTATTATAAATTTTGAATTTCATTGTCTAAAGGCCGAGAGATATAAATTAGGATATTGTCAACTTGGAATTTAGATCCTGATTGCTCCCTGAAACAGGTTCTCCTGGTCTCCCCGAACGCTGGGAATGTGTACTGGATAGAGATACAGTAGCCCGACAATTAGTTTCAAGACCTTGGAGTTTTCATCTTGACCGATTTCTTCATCTCTCCAGCGATCTTCCGAATAGCTGGCGGATAGCGCTTGGACATTCCGGGCTGCGAACTGAGGAAGGAAATCTCGAAGAGCGAGGGCCGGCTGGAGTAGACGTTGTGCAGCATGCTGACGAACCAGAAGAGCAGGTCGTCCATATTTTGCAGCGTGCACTGGGCAAATACGGCGCCCGCATCTCGACCGTGTTGGTGCGAGTCGAAAAGGGCGACGATTGATGCCCGGAAATCGAAGGTCACCATCACCGTTCGACTGTCCGCGATTATGGCGGCGAACAGGTGCGAGGGCGAGCCTGTCTTCTGGAATACCGGCAGCGTCGCCTGGAATAGCCGCGACAGCTGCACGGCCACGTTCCTATTGTACATCGGATTGGTGGGATCGGCTTCCATGTGCGTGTAAAACCACTCCTCCAGCCGAAAGTTCATCTTGTGCTGCGAGCGAATGGCCGCTATTGCGTCGGGAATGTTCAGGTTGATGTTCCTGGCCTGTGGCGTGTTGACGGTGATCACGTTGTGGTACACGTTATTCCCGTCGTTCATCGCGTTCCCAAAGAGCTCCCATCCTCGCATCGGCAGGTCGGAAACCCGGTGATAGAAGCGCTCCGCCTTGTCCACCTTGTCTGCCAGGATCAGGGATACCAGCGTACAGGAGTTGGTTCCACTCTGCTGAAACTCGCCAAAGCGCGACTGGCAGAAATCGCGCGGGAACCACCAGATGTTGAGGTTGTCGATCTGCTCGTGGATGGCCATGGCCTTGGAAGATTTGCAGGTGGTGCTCGCAATCCCTCGGTGTCGAACCCTAAGATTACGACTCCGTCTTCCAATCCTGCTCTTGCCGATTCTGCTGCTCCTGCGGCCCAGTGGTAAACCCGGCCCTGTCCCCAATTGGCCGCTATCACATAATTCACGCCGGTAATAACTTTTCGGCCTAACAGCGAAGGAGTTGACGCAGATCGGTATTCGGGGACTGCCTCCTGCGGCAGCAGCTGGCTCACTAACTTGGAATCGGGCCAGGGTTCTATGTGAAACTCCTCTCCAGTACACTCTCGCGGGATGAACGGCCTCCCGATTTCAAGCAAACATTGAATTTTTAGTGTCTTTCGCTGGAGGAGTGTTAGACGGGTAAAGAGGGAATTTTCAAGTCGGAGAAACAAAAAATTTTTAGACCAACAACTGACAAAAAACGGACATGATGTTAGATTTGAGACCAAAAGGAATCTGATCATTTATCAGAGAAAGTCGGACACAAATTGAAAAGCGAATGCTTGATTCATTTTTCAATTTAACAATGAATTTGACTTGTATGCCTGGTAGGTGATTATAATTATATTTAAAGCTTTTTAAATAGTAAATTGAGCATTACCAAGGGAGTCGAATTAGACATGTCCAACTTCCAGTCTTATACATATGTAAGCGGTACATATCTTAAGAGAATGAATGGAGTATTTGGTTTTAAAATGCAGAATATATAAATATAACTTTGTTACAATCAAAACTGCATCCTACTGGCCAAAATGGACTTCATAAATATTTTTAGGCCACATAAATATGTTTTTAGTCATGATCATCGGCTTAGTCAACTTGGTCATGTCCGTCGATCCACGATACTTTTTTAGCGAGAGTCACCAACATTGGTTGGAATTCTGTAATAAGTATAAGAATACATTGTAATTTGTATAGACGATCTATAGAATATGAGTGAAATCGGGTGATAAGAATGACCGTTATTAAAATTTGGCTATCTCCTTTCCGCTTGCACAGCACGTTAACTAACTTTAAAGGGTTAGCCGGTTTTTTATACCCTTACAGGATATTATAATTCTGGTTAGAAGTTTACAGCCTCAAAAGGGGTGGTTTCGACCCTATAAAGAAAGTATATACATTGTCTTGGTCAGCATCAACAACCCAGTCGATCTAGCCATTAGCCTAATAACAAAAATTAAATATAAAATACTAATGCTTAGCATCTGGGACTGGCTAATCTAAATCATATTCGAAGACTTGCTTAAACATTGAATTACAGTCACGGACAAAAGTCTACGTACGACCCCCTTTTTTGAGTTTTACCCACTCCCTTAGATTTGACAAGAAAAGTAATGATGCAGTCTTGTTTTAAATGTTCTTAGTAAGAACATTTTTGAGCGGTAAGGTCGAAAACACGCATATATGTACTTTTGTATGCATTTGTAGCGTCTGAAATGATGAATGAATATGCTTCTCCTTTACAACTCTCGTAAAAGATACGCTTTTTGAATGTGATTTCCCAGTGCTAGTCGATGATTTAATTACTGATGTGTGTTTGTTCTTTAGTCCCTAATCCGAATTCTGGGAAACGCAGATTTTTATTTCAGTCTCACTCCAACTACATAAAAACTAGCAAAGTCTTGTGTTCTTGGAAACGCGATTCGCATTGTGTCAAAATGCTTCGCAAATATTTAACAGTGGCGCCCAAAATAAGCCAGCCCGGCCAAGAAGTTCTAATTTTAAAGTGCAACATTGAAAAAAATGACGCTACTTGCGTAAAGAAAAAAATAAGTTCAAGAAACAAATAAATATGTATGTACATACAAATGTACATATGTACATACATATGTACATATGTACATATGAGAAGTGTGTCGGATATGCTAATTTATGATGGCGTAAGCATTTTTGTACATAGGTTTTTGTTGATTGATATTGGGGTGTGCGAACAATTGTTGGCTAATGCGGAACGGCAAACTTGAGATCTTGGATATGGCTAGGATAATTAAAATCAACATAAGTTTATAAATAAAACTAGTTTGCGAACAGTTCAATTTAACCCGTCTTGAAAATGTATCCTGAAAGTTAAATCAGAATTTCGCTCTTATTTTTTTATGGCCATTACATTTCTTTTATGCTTTTAATTAAATTTACACGTGAGCCAGTTAAAGCGATGTCGAAGAACGATGGACAAAGTCATCATCCATCCAACCACCCAGTTCTGTAATTCAATCCCGGGGAATAAGCTTTCCCGCCAACACAAACAATCAGGACAATGGGTGAAATCTGTGGACGGAGGGAAATGTTGACGTGGGCAGGATAATGACAGACAAACGCAAGGATAAAATAGCCAGCGATATATATTTAATACCTCAAACAAAATTGCATAATGACAAAATCAACGCATGCATAATTAATAATAACAAGCAGTGCACACAACACTACGGGGGCAACGTGGGAGGATAAATAGAGCTGTTGGATAGAGGAGGCTTCCCCAGTAAGCTACTTATGAAAGACTGGCCACTGGTACATGGCAAGGAACTGAAACGACTGTAAGAGGAGAGGAACATAGGGAAAACCACTATAAGTTATATAATTTAAATAGAAATTAAATCTAAATTAATTAAAGTTTTTTTAAATTGTGAAAGTAGGATGATATCAGCGGGTAATACTCTCTTGGGCTCAATATTATTTAATTTTGTTTTCTTTTAATTTCGTCACTTAATTAAAAAATGTCGGAGCTCGTTTTAGTGGCGAAAAAACCGTTTGAGTTGACCATTGCAACATTTGACATTTGCTTGCGTGGGTACTTTCCTGGCATCCTCTTGCTGGAGCACTTCAACGTCAGTTTTTTCTTCGACATCCTTGCCATTTCACTGTAGCCCCAGCTTATTGCTAGACTGAAAAAAAACACAACATTCATTTGGCAATATATATTAAATAATATTCTTAGATAATAACAATTGTATTAATTTTATAAGAAGAATGGAAGTTGCTTATTTTCTTCTTGGGGCATTCCTGCAAAGGTGGAGCTATTGGATAAAAATATATGATAAAAATACAAATTAAAAGAAAAATTTAAGTATATTTGATTATCTCTGACTTCTTCCGACTTCTATGTATATATCCTACAAAACCGAAAGACTTTAAAGAAAGTTGCATTGCAATGTGCCAGGGACAAGTAGTGTAGAAAAGGACATGTCTATATCGAATCGGCCGTTGATGCAGATGAAATTATTTTGAAGTGATTATACCCTCTGCAATATACTATCTAAATATACTTAATTTAAATGTTTGTTGATATGGTGACCTTTTTTTTTTCTCTGTCCGGGTCAGTGGTCTGCTTCTTTGTCAGTTCGTTCATCTGAATCAAGCCAAGTGTCTGAAATGCGTTCGGGATGCTGTTTTCTATTTGTGTTTGTCTTTGTCAAACATGCATTTTTATTATGCAAAGGACGTCCTCGTCGTTTTCAATTGCATCCCCACTTAGCCCCGGCCCTGGTCTTGGTCTAATCCCTGTGCTTTTCTCCTATTTGCAGTGTGAGACTCTGTTGGAACCCATAGGCGTCGCGCTGAACGGCCCCGGCCTAAGGGGCCATGACGCGTTGGCCCTTTAATCTACTTCTCTTGCTGTCGGTGGTGGTACGCGACTGTAGCAACCATCGCACGGTTCTCACAGTTGGCTACCTAACGGCTCTCACTGGCGACCTCAAAACGCGCCAGGGGCTGGCCATATCCGGCGCCCTGACAATGGCCCTGGATGAGGTAAGAATTGGAAGTAATTTAGAATTAAGCAATGAGAAGTGATTAATGAATAGTTGAATTATTTGAATATAATTTAAGATGTTTAACAGGGTATTTTCTCCTTCAGATTTTAAGTTATAAAAAATCCTTTAGTCTTGACATTTAAATTTTCTTAAAAATTATATATAGGGTCATTATTGGATCTTAGTAGTTTCCCT
>JAEIIL010006210.1:0-20896 GCA_018905715.1 Drosophila lini | reverse complement strand
AGTTAATATAGGGAAATCATTGTGGAAATTATGTTTATTTAGGTTACAAGGGTAAAAGTATTTTCAATCTCTCAAAAATCATATATCTTTCAATTTCTAAGAGTCATTTTGAACCTTTAAGGACCTACATATATATTTAGAAAAGAAATCTTTTATATTTAATCTTGCTTGCCAATATATAAAATTTCAAATACATTTTAACCATTAAAGCCTCTGAAAAAAACATAAAACCATTTAAAACCAATCTCAAACCAATCACATACAATCAAACTCTAAAAAATGAACTCCCATAACTCCATTCGCCCCACAATTTGTACAAACAAAAGGCTAAGGAAATCCCCGAATGAAAATCAAAACAAAAAAGAAATCAAAACCAAGCTAATTTGGCACTATTTGAGCATGTGAGCCACTCGCTAAGCTGCGGGGGTTATGCCTTATCACAGCCTAGGCTGGGCCCATAAAAAGCCGAGACAAGCCAGAAGTGCACTCCGGCAAAATAAATTGGTAATTGCATGCGGCAAGGCAAGGCAGGGCAAGGCAAGGCAGGCAGGCATTTAATGAAACGAAACAGGACATGCAAATGGCAATCCCGGATCCCCATTGCATTCCCATACCCATTCCCATGCTCATTTCTCGTCCTCCGGTGACATAATGAATAGGATTTTGGGTTTCTGCGGCGAGAGAAACAGCCGGAGAAACATCGGGACGGGACATGAGCTCCTTTTGCCGGGCCAACACTGCAATTTGCACCAGAGCCAAAAAGGATATGCAAAGCGATTGCAGGACGAGCAGCAGGAGCGGCAGCAGGAGCGGCAGCGCTGGAAAGCAGCTTCATGGCAACAGATGTTGCATCTTTGTTGAAAAGCAGCCAATTTGGAGAGCACCGAAGCCGAAGATAGACATGGCAGAGTGACAAAAATTTAATATGAAACCCCAGGCCAGGGAAAACAGAGTCAGCGAGAGAAAAAAAAGAATGGAAGAAAAGCTCAAGTCAAGAAGCCACGACTCTGAGATACCGGGTAGTGAGATTTCTTTTGTCTGGTTTTCATTTAACAGAGAAAAGAAACGCTCTTAAAAATATTAAACTCACTTTAAAGATGTTTAAATTAGACATAACAATAAAAATAATAATAAATAGTTAACAGAATCGGTGGCTATATACTCTTCTTGCCCTATGATTACTCGGTATGGAGAAGGAAAATCGCCAGGCGAGACCAAAATAAACGGCAAAATAATCGGCGCACAATGCATTGGCAATGAGCCAACGTTTCAGGCGGGGCGGCAGCGGTCGGAAAAGCGGTTGGAAAAGCCCCACCATCGTCTGTGTTTGCTATCGATGAAATTGTGGTCGCGCCACGGAAGGGGGGAAGCGATAAAGCCGCTTGCTTGCCAGCAACGAAATGGGCGTTACAAATGAGGACAGGTGGACTTTACAAAAGGAGGCGGCCGCGTGGGCGGTGCCCTGGCCATGGCCGCAGTTTGGGGTCATCCCGGGACATGTAAAAATTAATTAAGCCCGCCCACGTTCACGTTCACGTCCACGAAACTAATTGAGAGTACAGAGCCCGGCGTATATGTGTGTAAAGCAAGTCGAAATTCAATTTTCAGCTGGCTCTGCTGAACCAGTTTTCGGTTCGGGGCCCTAAAACCCTATCGATTGGCTTTGTCTCCTCAAATGTCCACACAAAACTTTCAATTACAGCCTAGTGTCAAAGATCAACAAACAAAGGCGGCGGGGGAATGGCAGGCGGCGTGTGATGACGCGGCGAAGGGGCTTTGGTGGAAAACCGATGCCCGAGGCAAACATTTCAATTTGCCTGCCAGCTGACAAAAGCCAAACAACCAACACTGCCAGCCGAGTGAGTGCCGGGCAAAAAGCGGAAAAAATCGACAAAAATCGAGTGTGGATTGGCCCACAAATCGGGCAAATAGCGAGGGGAGCAAAAAAATATAACCAAAGACCGGGAAACACTATGAGCAGCAGCGGCAGCCATTTCATATCCTGTGCGAACGGATGTGACAGCGAGCGGCAAATGGAACTCGACCATGGCTGATGCCCAAAGCCGGGCAAGGATTAGGCCCCCGCTCGCTCCTCCAATGCCGTTTCCAATTCCACCGCGAAACCTGGAATGCCATTGCTCGGCGGTTATCCTCCATATCTCGGGCAGTGGCATATTAGTTTACGGCGGAATATTTAGCCACATGCTCAGGTGGGCATAGCCAGGGCCGAAATTCCGGAGCGTTTTCGCGGCGCAAATAACTGAAAAACACATGGCCATATTTGTTTTTCCGGCTGCTGCTGCCGCCGTGTGTGTGTGAGCTATTATGACCAAAGTGAACAAACTGTGTGCCAAACACGACCGAAATTCAAAGCGTATCAATAGCTTTACTAAAATGCAATTGTACCCTGGACAGAAGGCAGTCCATTCCAAAATCCCCTAAAAATAATATTTACTGCCGTTACAGAGACAAGAGCATTTAGTAGAGTTTAGCCCTGTGTAATCCTATTCTAAATAAAAACACACAATACTTTTTAAACTAGAAATAAAATCCACAAAATTAACATAACCTGTTAGTTAGCCCTAATCCCCACAGGGTATTCCCTGATCCATCTTTGTGTTGGCCAATCAGCATTTAATATTCAGCATTTTTCCAATATTTACTTGGTCATTTTAAAGTGGCAAAATATTTGTAAATTATATGCGTTTTTTGTGGCCAAAAACATTTTGATTTACAGCCGCCAAAATAAACATAAATAAGGGCCAGACCGTGCCGGGATATTGGGATATATTGGGATATAGCATACATAACATAGTTGCCGATGGCCTGACTCAGCTTAGATTTATTTGCTTTTACTGCAGCATATACATGCATGCATGCGTGGCATTGCGCTTTTTTATGCTGGCAGTCAAGAGCAGTTTATTGGCGCATAAAATTGAATTAAAACGCAGGACTACAATGGGTAAGCCGGGGACCACAGGGCGTATGAGCACTGTTGTTGTACTCTGTGTGGCCCGCAAGTTGACTTTCAATTCTATTCAGACAGCAGCCTAAGAACACTAAGAATACACTAAGAACACCCTTATCTATCTCAGTGGCTGAAAACTCATTAAGGTGGACAAAGGACCCAGGAGCAGAGGGACAACAGCAGAACAAAGCGAATTCCACTCGGCATTTTATGGCTTTCGGGTTTAATTAAAATCCACTGGCAAGTTTGCATACATACATATCTTTCTCTCTGGCGAGTCTATCTAAGTACAAATATACATCTTATTTTTTACTTTGCCAAATCAGTTGCTGCTGCCTTCTTAGGACGGAACTTTACCAGTAGATCAGCAGCAGGTAAAAGGACACCAGACTCAGCAGCATAATTGCAAGCGTCATGCAGCCAAACAGGCGCCACCCCTTGAAGGGAGATCACAGGATAATTATCAAAGCGTGAGCAGAGTAAAGATTTTCTTACGATTATGTATTTCCCTGGACCCCGGAAATCACTTGCTTCGCTACCCTGCCTGACCCTCAGCTCGCCCAGGCTACGCCGGCAGATGGGACAGCACTCGGCCACCCAGTTGCGAGCCTCCAGGTAGACCTCCAGGCAAGTCTTGCAGAAGGCATGGTTGCAGTGCAGCCTCTCTGGGTTCTGGATGCGGTCCAGGCAGAAGGCACACAGGTCCTCCGACTCCGCCAAGTCTTCGCTTTCGTCCTTCACCGGGCCAGGCATGGCGATGCTACCGTCCTGGTGCCTCTTGGTGTGTGTGTTTCGTCTTAGTATGTGTGCGTTTTGGCACGTGTAAAAGTGTGTGTGTGGTGTATGTGCGCGTCCCGTTCCCAACTCAAAACCATGAACTATTTTTTTGGGGCTCCCGTATGCTAGAGTTCAGTTTAAACTAAAAAGTGTCAATGCCCATAACTTGAACTTGACAAGTAAGGCGGCGGGGGCTGGAGTCGCAGCTCCACCGCGATTAAATTTTAATTAAACTGCACGGCAATAAATCTGACCGGAAAACACCTTCAGCCACGGCTCCGGATCCAGCTCCTGCCAATAAAATTTAATTATATCAACGCCAAGCGGCAGGCATCGAATGCAATTAGTAGTAGCCTTGTACAACTCAATTAGGAGGTGGTACAAGTCTGGCGGGGAGACGACGGAAGGCGTGTAAGAAGCCATGTGTCGCGTCCTTTGCTGGAGCTGGATTTTTCCCAGCACAGGACAACGCTTTGCACTTTGGGGCAAACGACCGCAGAGCAGACAGACGGCAAAGATCGAACTTTGTAACTACTTGGAAGCTCGGGAGCTCTGCAGCTCCGGCAAGGAGCGCCGGCGATGAAGACAAGACGCCGGCGATTACTCCAACAGGGTTTTTAATTAAGCTCAGGCACTAAAAGTCACATCATTCGAGGACATCCTTAGCCCCCCGGAGGACATCCGTCCGACAAGCAGCTGACAAATTGAATCACTGGCGTCAGCTGCTCGCCAATTTAAGAGTCGGTAACATCAGTAACAAGCACACATTATTAACGCCGGCCAATTAGACGGCCATGTAGACCGCGCTGAGTCGAGCAGAGCGGAGCAACTATCCAGAATTTGCATCTTGAAGTTGATTAAAAAGTTGCCTGCCCGTCGCCATTGAATTCAACTTGATTGTTTATTGTTTGGCTGGGCGGCAGGATGGGAAAACTTTGCGCCGCCCAGCCGCTGCTTGGATAAATTGTTAAATTCTCAACTTGAATTAATTTGCCAGAGTTTCTTTAATTATGTTTATAGATGCCCGAGCAATTGTTAAGACACTTTTGCACCCCGGCTAGCCAACTTTTCCCACAGCTCTGCTCCAGTTCGGCGAGCAGGTACTCGAGTCGAGTCAGTCCCGGAATACGCCCAAAGACAAACAGCACCAATCCGGAAAAGTTACCCCGGCCTAACGGGGGGGAAGAAGGAGCAGTATCTGAACTTTATCTTTGGATTCGTTTTGTTATTATTTGCCCAAAGAATTAAAAGGAAATCAAGAGAAATTTCGATGGGTGAGGAATTCGGGGGGCAGAGGCAGAACTTTAAAAGTAAAGATTATGCAAGGAATGCGAGAAAACCTTTCAACGTTTGTCAATCAAACGAAGGCAAACGGCATTTATTTTGCACAAAAGAAGGGATTTTACTTTGAGAATGCGGGTAAAATGGGCTTTAAAATCGTATAGAAATAATTAAATAAACCAAACTGAAGCAATTATCAAATGAAATGTAGCAATAAAAAGTAGCAATTGTTTAATTATTTGATTCTATCAACTTAAAGTGAACTTCTTCTTATTTAAAGCTTTTATATTTAATTGAACAAATCCCGCAATTACTTTATAAATTGGTTAAACTTCTCCCCCAATCTAAAGTTGTAAAATGGAAACCATACTAAAAACTCCCACAACTCTTATTTATTTACAGTCATTCCCCTAAATCACCAAGTTAATTAGTGCTTGCAGAAATCCCGCAGGTCTCACTCTCTCTCGACTGATTTAATATTTGCAAAATGTTTCGCTTTTTATTTGGTGGGATCTCGGGAGCAGCTCCTTTGGTGAATGGCGGCCACAGTTTCCGCTGAATAACGCTGCTGCTGCTGCTGCACTCGCTAACATTTTCGCCAGTTTGGCTGCCTTTTGCTAATGAGCTTTGTTACCGGACACGGACCAACAACAACAACAACAACAACAACGAGGAGCAGGAGCTGCAGAACGGAAGGGAGCCCTGCTCATTTATGCTAAGCTTTTTGTGCATTTAGACCGCAAAACAAGGACACCGGCAACAATGAACAACTGTATCTATGGCTCTGTGCTTAATGGGTTAACGTGACACCGCGTGAATCATGGCACAGAGCAGAGGCACTCGGCATTAGTGGGTTAATATTTCACAGGAAGGCAGCGCAGCCACTACAGCGGAAACGGAAACGGATGTTGCCTGCCCAGATTTCCGCCTCGAGGCGATTTTCCCAAGCAATACTCTCTAATTTAATGAGTCCCTGCTTATTTAGCAATTAGCCCAAGTTTTTGCATAGCACTCGCACTCAGTCTCCCTCTCTCCCTGAGACTAATTAGCAGAAAAGTCTAGTAAATTGGAGTGAATTATGAAAATTGCATTTGCAGGTGTTGCAAATGAAACTCGGGAGATCTTATGCTGGCATTGAGTGGCCCTATTTCGGCATATAATGGCTGCAGCAGCAGCAGGAATAGGAACAGGAGCCTGAGCAGCATCAGCAGCAGCAGCAGGAGCCTCAGACAATGGGCACAAAAGGCCATTTACTCGCCTTTGGGCGTGTGCCGAGGCCTTCACCCACTTCACGTCCTGCATCCTTCACCGCACATACAGGTGAGTGCATCCTGGCACAGAATACCCCTCCCTCCAAGTCTCGCCCCACCTGTCTTTTTGTGCGCTCTCAAGAAAGAGCCGTAATTCAGCTAAAATGCACTCAGCCAGGCTTTGTTAACCGGGCTCACACAGTGGCCGTCGTCGTCGTCGTTGTTGTTGCTGCGGTTGGTCCTTGAAGCGGGAGCCACTGCAGCAGGATAATTGAAAAGTAGGTTGCACATTTAGTTGCATTCTCCGAATCGAGCGGAGTGCGAGTCGCCTGCTCAGCGACCCAGTTGCCATAAATCAACTGGCCAATGGCGAGCAATTTGTCGGCCGATTTGCAACATTAACACAGGCCGGGGCCGTCTCATAAATTAAGTTAATATTTTTGCATGTTTGCCAGGACGAATAGGAGGATGAGAAGCGGTAGCCCAGGAAGGAAGCCAAGTGGAAAGCCTGTGATATCAACGAGACTCGTTCGACAATTCAATTGAAAAACTGGCAAATACATTGCCGAAGGCCCAAACTAAAAGATTGTTGACAGCTCGTTACAGCAACTGCTATGGCAGTGGCAGGACGAGGACCAGGACGAGGACGAGGACGAGGACGAGGAAGAGGACTTTGGGCAATGAAAACTATGCAAATGACATGCAATGGCTGGGAAAACTTTGAAAAGCCGGCAGCTACAGTGGAGGCAGCAGGATTCGCAGGGCGGAAAGTCAGGCAAAGGCCTTAAGGATAACTGAAGACAGAAAGCACAAAATATATATATAGTATGCATGTGTTTATCTAGTTTTTGGGCGAATTGCATTATGCAAAGTTGAGCGATTTGGGATTGCTTTAATAGATAAGCAATATGTTGATGCCGGGGCTGGATGTTTCTTGTTTTCGTTGAGGATATAAATTGGGATTTGTATATATTCCTATAGATATATATTTGTATGTGCGATAAACGGCACAAATTAGACTGTAAAACAAAGCTGGAAAATTGCTTGAGAATCACCCAAGGAAATATGTGCGGAAAATGGAAACTGGCAAGTGGCTTTACGTGAAATGAATATCTCAGGAAGAACCAAGTTTAGCAGACAAGATAAGAAGGATATTTCTTGGCACGCCGAGCACGAGTTACTAAAAATTCATCTTATAATTTATATTATTCATATTTAAGGTCTTCTTTCTTCTTCGTCCTTTTGACGGCTCGCCGACGCCCACTTCACCCTCGTCGCCCACTACAAACTTTAATCATAAAACAAGAAGAAACCACGAAACAGTTCCCAACACTTTCAGCAAACTTGAGAACGGGAACAGGACTCCTCAGGACCCTCCCACTCGACTGTGCATTAATTCCTACCTTTTATAATGCAAAAATGAAAGAAATAAGGTGCACTTACACCGCCCGAAAAAAAAACCCATCCCGAAAAAGGGAGGGAGAGCATAAAGCAAAGCAAATTCCAAGCATGCCATGGAGATGGCGACTCCGTCGAGGACTTGCACTCAACAAGGACGACCATGACGACGACGACGACGACGACAACGACGACGACGACGTCAAGAGCAGTCCAAAATAAAGAAAACACAGCAACAACAAAATTATAAAAAAAAATATATAACAAGAAACAAAAAAGCACACACAAAAAGCGTTGAAATTTTTTTCTGTGAAAATTCTTCTTTTCGTCAGAGGAAAAACAAAGGCCCATCGCCCAGCGGACTTGGACAGCTGAAAATTTGTGCTTAAAGCATCCGCTCAGCTCCCGATCCCCTCTAATTGTGAAAATGAGCGAGCGTGGATTACTCCACAGTTCGCTTACAGTTGCTTACGAAACTGAGTGCACCACCGTCGGCCCTTGGCTGGATACTTATCCGCAGCACTGTATACACGCTCCCAGTTAAACCAACAACAATTGCCATTGCACTTGAGCAGCTAGCAGCAAGCTCACTCTATTATTGCCAGCTCCGCAGAGTTTCCCTTCGGTTTTTTTTTTTGAGCTTTTGGCTTTTTCACTTTATTTTGCACACATTTTTAGTTCCATTTCATAGTTGCTCTTGGAGCTCCCCGGAAAATTCCCAGCTAAACAAATTTTTTGATTGGAATAATAGAGTGCTGGTTAGGTTGCAGGTTAGCAGGTGTGGGAAATGCCTTCAAACGCATCGCAAATTATCTGCTAATGAGATCACAAGTTCGTCCCTTTTCGAAGGAAATATTCAAATATTCTGCTTCAAAATGCCACAGCAATTTTCCTTTCATAAATACTGAGCACACACACTCGACGCGGGAAAGCTTCTAAGCTGAAGGACTTGACGAACGATGCGACGACGACTTGCAGTCAAAAATGGAATATCTGGAATATCCATCTGTCTGTCGAGTGTATATGCAATCGCATGAGTAACATAAGCAACCGAGAAATGCAATTTAAACAGGACTCTTGAGGCCAAGGACTCGATTACATATATTCACTGGTGAGCAGGCGAAAATTAGTTCCAACTCAAGTGAGGATTGAGAGATGCTGTCAATCTCCCAAGGCATTCGATTAGGAAAATTAGGGATATGAAACTCACCAGCGGCTTAAATGCTTAATTGAGATGTAGTACGGGTTGATGGAACTTAAATCTACCAAATTTAAGTCGAAAATTGCTGTATCAGAAGCAGCAACTATGAAAAGTCGTCTCGACTGTAAAGAGCTAGCATGTGCATATTACGTATACGCCCGCGTGGCCACCACAGAAACTCACGCTGTGTGTGCGGTTTTGTTTGACAGGCACCAGGTGCCCCTTGAGTTAATATTTTCCGCACTTGGCTGCATAATTTATGCCAGCCGTGTGCAATTGTTGGCCATGAATGCGTGCGAAGCGCAAAATCTCAACGGACATTGGGTCTCAGCGAGCTGAAGTCCGCTCTTTCCTCTTCCTGGCACACACCACGGGTGAGTGTGCACCGAAAATCCCTGCAAATCCTGTGCAAATATCACAAGTTTACCTTGGTCAGCAGGTGTCGCTGCCGTTAACATATGCAAGTCCTTGGCCAAATAGAACAAAACGGAGTGGCAAGTGTACATGGCGTCTAATTACAGAAGATGCCCGATTTTTTATCATTAAACGCGGCTGGGGCTGGGCACAAAAAAAAACACCAGAAAAAATAATAGAAAGAAAAATAGGGAAAAAATCTAGGACCTAGCAGAAATTGTGGCAATTACGTGTGGCGGGAGGGGGGTGGGGAAAAGCAGAAAAAGTTTTCCCCCAGCGCGAGCACTGGGAAAACATTTGAAAGCGGAGGGGGCGAAGCGCACGAACGCACGAATAATTAACAAAATTTGCACTTTATCGCAGGATGCAGGACGCAGGGCGCACAACTTTAACGAGCAGACGAGCGAGGGTCCTTGGTCGCTGAGTCCTTAGTCCTGCCACTGCCGCTGCGGGTTTTTCCGCTGCATGTACGAGTATTTTTTCCATGCCTTTTCTTCTTCTGGCTCGCTCTCTCTCTCTCTCTAGCTCTCTATGTTTATTTTTGCCGCTTGGCATATGACGGAAGCTGATTTGAGGCAAACACAGTAACACATTTAGCTGGCAAACATGTTGCTGCTGCGACGGAAGCCAGGCTGGGAAATCGGAAAATAACTGAAAATGTGAAAATGTCAGCGGAATGGTAACGGTAAAGGGAGTGGGAATGGAAACTCGGAATGGGAAATGCTGAAGCCGAAGCTGAGGCGCAAAATCAACAGCGCGCGTTCAGGCTTATGCTGTTGTGGGCCACTGTCTGTGTGTGTGCGTGTGTGTGTGCAGGCTTTGGGTGTGTGCTTAAGTGTGTGGAAGTTCTTGTTGCCGTTGTTGTGTGGGCGTTGGTGTGTGCAACAGAAGCAGCAGCAGCAGCAGCAACGGCAGCTTGGCAACTAAAATGCAATTAAGCCAAGCTGAAACAAGGCTTTTTGCTGCCTTAAACCTCAGGCTTAGCCAGCTCCCTTTGCACTCCCCCTTATTCCACGCCCCTTTCCCCTAACACACACATACACATGCGCCGCATTACTAAGCACTTTTTGCAATTATTCACATTTTCCTTTTAATTGGAATTTAAAGTGCAGTAGTTTTCCGGATTCGCCAAAGTCTCTCTGAGGAGTAATGGATGCCTCGAGGCAGCTCCCCCCTTACTTACTCTTCACTTCATTTAATTAATCGCCTTTGGTTAACAAAAGTATGGAATATAGCCATAAATAATTCACATATTCGCATAGCGAACGAGATTCATTTAAATTGCATGCTCATTTGATTGACATTTTATTTGCATTTACTGCCCGTGTAATTGCGCATTATATTGTTGCAATTATTTATCGGCCAGCGTGAATATACATATGTATATAAATGCACTTAATTGATAGTGACCGTTGGAAGTTAATGCAAAAAATACGACTGGGATTAAAAGAATAAAGTTGGGCATTCAACAACTGTCAGATATATCATTAAGCTGGGTAATGTGGGGTCTATCATCCATTAGTAATTATTATATTTAATAGTAGGAAATATTTCATTATAATGTACATCTATAGTCTCAGGGATATTTATTAGTGTGGCATATATTTTTTTTAATGTTATTTTGTGGCCAGCTAAGCAATTAATTTATTAATTAAAAACCAAACAAAATATGCATATGCAAATGAATATTAAATATTTGCAAAAGCATTAATCTATGTCATCAAAGTCCATTTTAAATCTCTTCTAAAAATATTGCTCAACTTTAATAAAAAATGTTCCAAACTGCAGACTATAAAAATACATTTTTTCAGGCTGAAAAAAATGGCAAAAGCTGTGAGCAGGTGCCTGTACATTTTAATAATGTAAAATGTTGGGGACTTTGCATATAAATATTTACGTAAAACTATGTTGTTTTTTTTCGCGGAACTCGGCTGGAAAGTAATAAACGGACCTCTGAAAGTAATCAATGAAACAAAAGTATATAAATTACGCAAGGACTACGCGTTGTGGGCGGGTTTTAACGGATGAGCTGACTGCATTTTAATTAATGCGCCAGTTTAGGCGATGTAATTTCGCCATTAAAATGCTCAATTAATGCCATACACGACCGGGGTTCAAAAGGGGCATTAATGAATTTAAACACAAATTTATGTACTTACCCGAAGCAGGAGAAGGATTCGCAGCAGAAAATTTGCATTTTAATGATTGAATGATTTCCAATTGGATTTCATTGTGTTTTGCTTCCGCTGGTATTACTTTTTTTTTGCTGTTGTTATTTTTTAAACTCTCTGTTGTCCTTTGTGGTAATTAACCAACCAAGCCAGTCAAATGTCACTTTAATTATTTTCCGCAAAGTACATTTTTGCTAATGTTTGTGTTCGCATTTATAAGCGCCATTGTGTTCGTTAATTGCAAGGTCAGTCCGTGTCGGTGTTCGTTATTTTTTGCTCGTAATTGCCAGTGTAATGGCTAGTGTTGAAGGTGTCGAATAAATAATGCATTAAACAATTGCAGAAACAATGCGGGGGGGGAAAGGCGGCCAGAAAAACCAGTCGACACGGTCCACAAATTATGCAAATTACTTTTGACAGAGAGACAGAGAGAGCGGCGGCGGCACTCATTAAATGCCCGACTTTGAATTCATAGTTTGGACATCCTGCCGATATGGCGAGTAGTTCCTGCTAGCTAGCGCTAGGTGGCGCCGACCCTAGTGTCACAGTCGCGTCTTTGGCATAAGGCTTGTCTCTGGGCTTTGGCTTTGGCTTTGGCTTGACTTGTATTGGTTAGAGTTTTTCACACTTTTCTTCAACACTTTGTTTTTGTTGTTGCGGAAATAATATCGCTGGTTGTGGAACTGCTTTTCCCTCGCCGGCTGGTGGAATATATTTTAGCTGCCACTGCAGCGGACTTATGCTCCTGCCGCTGCTGCTGCTGGGATAAAAGGACACACACAGGACGCAACGGTTTCAACTTGTGAGCAACGAAATGCGTTGCGGGCGTTTTTATACCGCCAGCCGCCCAGCCGGATGAATTTTCCGGGTGGGGATATGCAAAAAGAAAAGAAGCGCAAGACGCACGGAAGGACGCGAAGGCGAAGGCGGCGAGCAGAGCCGAACAGGGCAAAGCGAAGCGGAGCGGAGATGCAGAGATAAGCTGGCAGCGCTGCTCGCCTCTCGCTCTTACAAGGACTCGGAGCGGAGGCTGTGCTGCCGCCGTCGGCGTCGCCGCCTGCGCACGCACTGCCCGAGAGGTCCTGTCCCAAAAAGCTGCCCGCAAGCTTTTCCACGCACTCGTTTTCGCCTCGGCCCAGGCTTCGTTTGCGTGACGTCCTCGTGCTGGGTCCTTCGTGCGACCCGCTCGGGTGGCACACGAAGCCCGTTCAGGCTTCGGCTGGCGTTCATTTCGGAGTTCATTCTCGGGGATTTCCCCTCCAGGATTTCGGTTGTGTTCCTGTGTTCGTTTAGTTCTTTTTGTTTTTTA
The DNA here is from genome assembly GCA_018905715.1 of Drosophila lini. Taxonomy (NCBI): domain Eukaryota; kingdom Metazoa; phylum Arthropoda; class Insecta; order Diptera; family Drosophilidae; genus Drosophila; species Drosophila lini. The sequence continues at coordinate 8,127 of JAEIIL010006210.1, read as the reverse complement.
TTCCTTGTACTTTTTCGCTATCCCATTTCGTTCGGTTTGGCTTTGCGCTGCCTTGGCGGTGCTGCAGTTATTATTATGCGCCGGCTTTGTCTCCTGGCTCTCTAATTTACAGTTTCATTTAGTCGGGGTCAGACTATAAATAGTCGCTGCCAGACATGGGCTGCCATTTCGGGGCTTTCCATTTCGCAGACACGCGGAGCAGCCCCTCGGCCTACACCCTCTGCCAGCCAGCCACCCAGCCAGCCATCAAATCAAACACGAAAATCAAATTTGTAAACAGCGTTCAAGTGGCACAAAACATACTCTGCTCCTGCCGCCCTCTCCTGCCACCTGACATAAATTTGTTGCCATTAAAATAAACCGCTAAACGGGCAATATTTCGGCACGCTCCGGGGCCACAAGTCGAGTGCTCGCTCCCAGCATCTTTGCATATGAAAAGGCCAACGGAAAAGAAACGCTGAGGAATCACTTTTTCGGTAAGGGAGGATGTAGAATTTTGTTCCTGCAGTTGCGAGTTGATTTTCCAATACACGCGATAAGCGATAAGCGATAAGCGACCGGAAATGGCTGTTTGCTGGCAAATTGGTTGCACGGCTGGCTCCCAACAAAGCCCGATACAATTTTTGCACTTAACCAAGTAGCAGTGCCAGCGACTTTGTATTCTGCACTTTGTTAACTTGCCACATTCAATTAGCTGCGGCAACAGTAAAGGCAAAAGGCAAAGGCAACGGCAAAGGCAACGGCAGCTATAAAGCGGCGATTTCTAATTTCGATCTGTCAAACGCAAAGACCCAAGATCGATGGCAGCCGATAAAAAAGTATTGAAAGCGCCAAGCAGCAGCCGAGAGCTAGGCCAGCCTCTGGAAAATCCCATTGGCCATGGTCGGACTCGAAAACCATTTACAATTCATGTGGAAAATGTTCGTCTAGTGCATTGTGCGGGAATTTATGCTTAAATAAAATCTCAGACAGGCCTGGTCCTCGGTCCAATTCGCTTTGGCATTACGTGCAGGATCCGAGGGAAAGCTGCAGGTGAAAAAAGGTATTCCTGAAAGTAACGCCTCTGATATTTTTCTCCTCCAGCTGATGATGAGTTTGGGAAATCCCAGCAAATGAGGCGAATATCGTGTGTATGTGGAGGGCAAATTGGAGTCGCCACAACGCCCTGACCATTAGACTTAAGCTGCCATAACCATCTCACGAGATGGAAGCCAAGCGAATGTGACGATGGCAAACAAAGCACACAGCAGCAGCAGGGAGATAATAATAACTGGAGTTGCGAGTGAGATATAGAAGATGATGGTTATGGTGTCCACACCATCAAGTTGGCCACCAAAGGGGTTGAGCTGATGTGTGGAGGAGAAGGACCAGAAAAAATAATGGGTTATTGAGGGGAGGAAAAGGAGGAAGAGTAAGAAAGGAAGTTATCAGAGGGACTTTTTATTAGTGAGAACACTCGATGAACTAATGAATAAGAAATATAATTTAACAAATTAAAATCTATCAGAAAAGATAAACGAAATATATACTACAGCTTCTCCAACTTCAAAATCAACCACAATTAATAGTCATTATCCCTTGGCTATTTACCCAAATCCTGCGATCTCTTCATCGCCTCGCTAATCGACCGCACAAGTCGCCAAACTAATTATGCCCAGTCGAAGCTCCTAAAACTCCTCTGGGCTATCGTTCGGATTCATCATAAAATCGCAAATTCAATTTGTTTGACACAATCTAAACCAATATTTTAGGAGAGCTGCAAGCTGCGGCAAGCTGGCCATGGAATGGCGGCAGCCCCGAAACCGTGGAGGAATGCCGGCAAACGTTGGTGGCGGGCATCGGCAAATTATGACCACGAAAATAAACGAGTTACGCAAAAAGGCAGAAACCGTGCACAGTTTGCACTGTTCTGTTCTGTTCTGCTCTGTGTGCAGTGTGCAAAATGTGCACTATGTTTTGGCAATAGCTCAGGGGGTGGTGGCGGCGGGAATAGAAGGGATGCTGGGATCCTAGCTAGTGGCTCCTGGATCCTAGCTACTGCCTCCTGGCATTGCAGATGCCCAAGCTATGCCATCGCCTGACAGCAGAAAACCAAAAATTTTGATTTATGGCCGGGGCATAAACTGCATTTGACGCGCTTGTCTCTTTCCCTGCCTCTCCCTCTGACTCTATGTTACACTCTCTATCGCTTTCTAGGGGGGATAGAGGGGTGGCAGTGCATGATATGGCTACATATATAATCAAATAGTAGCAACAAATGCGGGGATACTCCCGGATCGTCCAGCCATATGAACGGTGACATGGCAGGCACGAAATTGCACCGAGAATGCCAGTTTTCCTACACGGAGAGATGGGTTTTTATAAAAGAAAATAAAAGGAATTATTTTACTTAATAATTTAGTAAAATAAAATTAATTATTTACTAAACTAATATTAATTATATTTTGGGTTGATTATGTTAATTTCTAAAAATAAAATATAGTAAACAGACCGTGAAAGTACAACCAAATTACGACTTAAGAATTCAAGAGAAAATAATTTATTTGTTTAACAAATCAACAAAGTATCGTCTTAAAAATATACATAAATATAATTCGTCAGTTTTCCAACTTGTTAAAAATGTTTAAGAATGTTAATGTCCTTTGAAGTTCCTTTTTTTTAAACCTTAAATTGCAATCAAAGAAATAAAACCTTCTTCCCATCTTATCGTACCTTTTTTTAAGAAAATATATGAATTGTAATCCCCGTTGCATTTTTCTTTCCGTGTATAGATTTCCATCGTCCTGCTGATGTGTGTGTGTGTGTGAGTGCGTCCACCGGAAGTGTGAACGCAATATTGTGAACACACTGCCGCAGTCGCAGCAGCACTCACAGGCGCAATCGCTCCGTCTCGCTCGCATATGGAGTTTCGCCATCGTAATGATGATTAAGCATTGTAATGAAATTGCAAATTGGCGCCGCGCGTCTCATCAAAGGGAAAACGGAGTGGAGCGTTGATTTCCACGATTTCATTGCCGAAAGGCGAGAGGGTAATTGTATTGTAGTTGAGTGCCGAGAGCGAAATAAAACCACTAATAAGCCAAATGACGTGCATTTGTCATGGAGTCCGTTCGAATCTGAAGGCTTCCTCGCCAGTACACAGGATGGTGTGGGTCGTCGGAGGTTAAGATATTAGGGTTATGCCAGGAATTTAGGCGAAAGGCTCTTAATTAGAAGTCAATAAATTGAATTCACCAAGTTCAGGGAATTTAAAGGCTTTAAGAGAGCTTTTTTTAAGTGAAAATATTCAATTAAGACACCATAAATTCGAACTCAATAGTAGTTTATTATTTATAAACATTCATTCCATTAAAATTTCTCTAAAATAACTATTACTTTTCCTCGACCAATATACTTTTACAAATTATTCGAGACCCCTCTTACTGGTCACCTAAAAGACATTTATTTCAAAATGACTTCAACGCAAACCAACAATGACTCTCATTTAATTTACTGACTAATAATTTGAGACAGCATTAGTGAGTGGTGTGGTTGCCTGCCTTCCCTGCCCCGTTTAATATTTTAAAAATAATTTTCCCAAAAAAAGTGCCAGCAGGAAAAAGCAGCCGGGACAATGGGAAAAGCCAGCAGAATAATAATAATAATTCAGAGAGGGGAAAAAGGCCGGGTCAGGTGAAGGAAACGCAAACAAAACTGTCGAAAAAAGTATGCAACAATTTTACATAATCAAAATAATGACTCAGATGGTTGATGAACAAGGAGCAAGGGGTTGGGCTTCGACTGGCACCGGACCTGGAGCGGGTTCTAAGCCAAGAAATAGACGACAACAATGGCAAAAATAAATAAAAGCAATGACAAAAGTAAATTCCGAAATGCAAACAAAGGTAACCGTAGGGGGAGGGTGAGGCTGGTGGAAGGTTCCAGGCTAATCTCTCAAGTGGCAAATGCATTCAAATGAATGTCATGGATGATATTGGAGAGAGCCAGAGACCTGGGGCCGGAGGAAGTGCTGATGCAGCAAGGACAGGGTTTCAATGGCAACGCGGCCTCAGTCGCAGCCTCAGCGAGGAGCTTAACACGTGCACTTGAAATTTAATATCAGTGCCGGCAGGCAGGCGGTGTCCCCATCGACTTAGCTGCATTTTATTATAGCATACTTTCCCGCTGTCCCATCCTGGCAGCCGCCGCTCCTGCTTCTCCTCTCCTAAAGCCGGCACAATAATCCCTCATATTTATTTTTGCAAAATTATTTGCTTTGTCTGATTGCGGATTTGCAGCTGCAGCGTTTGCACAGTTACTTTGCAGCAGCAGCAGCAGCAGCAGCAGTGGCATCAGAATCAGGAGCCGCAGCAGCAGCAGCGGCAGCCATTTCAGAGACATCCTCCATAGGGGCATCATCCACACAGTTGCCAGATTCGTTCGGGGCAGCGGCAATGAATGAAAGTTCTTTATGGGCATTCGGGCCCGAGCCGGGCACTCATTTAATATGAAAGCAAATTGCATAAAATCACACCTGCAAGCCAACTTAGCACCCGCCCGGCCTGTGGCCCCCCGGGTTACCTGGCAGCCAATCCCTGGCGCTTAGCAGGAAGCGGCTTCTACTGGAAAGAAAGTGCACAAAAAATAATTTTATCAAAACTCTTGGAATATTTCTACAATGTTAGCTAATTTTCTTACTGTAAAACCTTAAAAACTAATACCAAAAATCATTTTTTAAAGTTTGATAAACAATATAAAATTAATCATAAATTTGTAACCACATTTTCTCTCAGTGATAGACAACCGTAACCGTGCAAATGTCGACTGCATGGCCTGAGCGCAAACAACATGCTGCTGCCCGTCCGGCGAAGTGGTGTCCCTGTCCGCTGGCCCAGACCAGCACCTCCTCGTCCTGCTCCTCCTCTTCTCCAGCTTCCTCGGCAGTTGTAAAAACACGTTTATGGCCTCTCTCCTCTTGGAGTGTCTCTGGCCGTGTGTCCACATCCCATATCCTCCCACATCTTGACTGCATGCCAAAAATACTGGCATCTGAAGGGAGAGAAACGGAACTCGACTCAACTCAACCGAACTGAACCGAACTGCACTGCACTTCACTGTCACCTAGCGATTACCACGGGCAAGGACGAGTGGGTGGTGGCAGCAGTAGCAGTAGCAGCTTTACGATGTCCTCCCAAACACACACACACACACACACACACTTGAAATTTAAGGATTGCTCTTGTGAGTATGTAAGGCTGAGGGGGGCGCTGGCCACACAAATAAAGTCGCGTAATGGGCCTGTTACTAATTTTGTGGACATGTAAAAGTTGCAAGTCTCCCTGCCCGTCTTGCCCCCCAAACAAGTGCCGTAAAATGCCCGCCAAACACAAATTGAAATACACAAAAATTCCAAAATGTGTTTGTTAATAGAAAACACCGTAGTTAAGGGGCACATCACGAGAACGGCGGTCATAAAAGATATATGAGTTCTAAAAATAAGAAATCAATAAAACTGTCTGTCTTTAGGAAGAAGCCATAGGTGATGTCTATGTTTTGTTATTGTTTTAATTTTGATTTGAAAGATACAATATCTATTTTTATTTAAGAAAAGAAAAGGCAATGTTAACGTTGCTGTTATTAGTTAAAGGTTGATATGAGCACAGAAAAATATGTCTTTCTTTCTCAAAAATTGCTTTTATAAATTTTAATTTATTATATTTATTTATAAAACTTTAACTTTTTCCAAAAGTTACTTAAAAGTTAACCTAACCAAAGCAGAATTTTTATTTTATGCGTCACAACTTTAATTTCAAGTGTTTTTGTCAAGGATCTCTAACTGGTAAATGGTGACTAGTGACTGCCATTTTTCGTTCAAACTCTTTCTCGCTCCCCTAGCTATCTCTATCTCTCTCTCCCGGTACAACCGAGTTTGTATTGCATACGTTTAGGCGTTGGCGCTCTGGTAGCCCTGTGTTTATGTAGCTGTCACGGCCACGCCTTGTCGCAGTTGGCACTTTGCAAAACGCCCACGTTGCAGTTGCAGTTGCATTAGGATTCGCATTCGCATTCGCATTCGGAATCGCACTCGCACTCAACGCTTCGATTTTGCAGCTGTGGACAATAAATTTGCGCCCGCTCATTGTCAACTAAAATCAAAAACATAATTCAGAGATGCCAGCACACGAGCGCCAGAGACCGCAATGTTATGCCATAGGCGTCTGTCTGTGTGTGAGTGCCGGGCATGAAATTAACACAAATGCCAAAACAGCAGCAGCACCAAGTGGGCGTAACCCGGAGGGGGAGGGGAGCTAAGGACTCCGGGCCATGGCTAACGGATAACGGACATCGGAGAACGGAGCCGGAGTCCGTTTGCGTTCGCATTTAATGCATTCGCAGCTGCAAGAGCAGCCGCATCAAGCGAGGACCACAAATCGGCAAATCCATCTCAATGGGAGGATGCACAACCATTCAGGACTACACTGCAGGGAAAATTTGTTATTTTTGGGACTAGAATATATAGTTATTTGTTTGATTTTGAATTTTCTATAATGTTAGCAACTGGATTTAGGCAGTTATAAGTTTTGTATGGCATTTAAAGTTTTCAAAATAAAAGAAAACGAAGCTGATACAAAGTTGACACCAAGTTATAAATATAAAGATTAGCTTTGTAAATGTAACAATAAGTTATTGAACAATACGACTGTGATTAGGATTCGTTTAATCTATAAATTGTTACATTGCATTAGCAGAATTATTGAGATAAGGCAATGAATATTTCCTATATTTTACAAGTTATTGATAACTATAGAACCAGGCGGTGTATAATGCCTTTCCCGATTAGCTTTTAGCAGCCAGAGAGTAGCTGAGATCACAGAGAGTAGCTGGAATCACTTAATCAGGAGCAGAAGCTGTGAAAAAATTAAACAATTATATATAGTACCTAATAAAATGTATTGAAAAATAAGAAACATTTTAAAATATTACTAATACCATCAGTTCACGTAAGTAATATGTAGAGTTATCAGTAAGGACTCCAAGTGTACCTGATTTTACTGGCCTATTGCGAATGACTTCCGGCAGTCGGCCATGCTGTTTGTTTAGAGCAAATAGTAAATAGTAAATAGTAAATAGCAAATGGCAAATACCGATCGAAGAGCAGCCTTCAAATATTCAAGGCTTCCACGCCCGTCTAGTTAAGCCGGCACTCGCACACACTAACGACCCACATGACAACCACTAATCTGCACTTGTAGTGACATTATATGGACATTTGTAATTTCCGGTCGATGCCATTTTTATAACCCCGTTCAGAACGCATAAAAGAAAATTTGCAACAATGGGGCTTACAACAATAAGCCGCTGACCAGAAAAGAAAGGCCAACGGCAAGGGGTTGGAAGCGTGTTTGGGGCTGCCAACTTTTGGGTCACACAAAAGGCGACAACTTCAGCTCGTTTACTATTAAAAAAGGCACACAAACCCCTTCCCCTCGCTCTCACACACGCTGGCAATTCGATTCTGTTTACGAGCTCTCATAAAAACTTGAATTTTATTTCAAGCGCCCAGTCAATGCCAGAATGTGTCGTCTAATGAGGCTAACCTTCCATGAAAACCGGGGTGGCATCACACACACACACTCGTCGTAGTCCTAACCAAATATCATGGAAAATGGAGGCATGCCACATTTGCTTAGCTTGGGAAAATGTTTAGCTTATTGCCTTATTAAGTTCATAAAACCTTCGAGTATTTAAAGGCAACTGCAAGTGCTTATGAAATTACGGCCAGCACACGGAGGCCACACCTGTGCTAGGCCGTAAAGCAATTAGCCAAATAGCAGCTCGAATTGCAGTGAGCCTCAGCCTCAGCCTCCCTTTCTCCCCGTTTTCCCCTGGCAATCTTCTGGATTTCCATTAAAAAGGAAATTGAAGTTTACAAGTTTCGTGCAGGCAAAACAATGAAGTTTCCTCACAGGCCAACTACAGCAGGATATACGCGATGATATGTGCAGATGCCAAAGGAATCTGTTCAGGGATAAACATGAGCTTAAATTTTAAGAAGGAAAGCCTAAGGAAACTATTAAACAACAATTAAATTGACACAAAATGTATTTAATGAATGATATTTTGATATCAACAAGGTTTTTAGGAATT